>JAAGAY010137785.1:0-36664 GCA_011801015.1 Ardeotis arabs | reverse complement strand
TCCAGGTCCCTCTGGATGGCATCCCTCCCCTCCAGCGTGTCGACGGCACCACACAGCTTGGTGTCATCAGCGAACTTGCTGAGGGTGCACTCTATCCCACTGTCCATGTCGCTGACAAAGATGTTGAACATCGCATCGGCTCAGCATTGTGAATAACAGGACACTAAACTGGTATTGTAGCTCTGTAACAAAGTAAGGATATTGGAATCTTACATCAAAGACATTTTGTTAGGGAGCCATAATATTAATTTAGCGTTTTGTTATTCACGGTGCTGAAACAATGCTGTTTCACATGGTTCAATTCACAGAGAGCTCACAGACACAACCAGCACATGAGCAAATACGATCCTGGATATTCAGTGAGAATAATTCTAACCAGGAAGACTACAGCACTGAAAGTTTTCTTCAGAAAGGTCACTACAAACAGATTAGATCAGAATCCCATATTTCTTTCTATACAGAAGACACAATCTGAAGTTTAATTTCATTTTCATAAGACAAAACAAAAACAGTTAAAACAGTACATAAAGCCACGAGCATATTGCAAATATTCCTACTGAAGAAAAGCATAAGCTAAGAGCCAGGATACTTCAGATGAATGTTAAGATGTTTCGACTTATAAATAGTTTTTAAGTTACCAAAGCTGCCCCTATTAAAACAATGTAAAGATCTTCCTTTCTTCCCAGAGAGACTTCAACACAAGCCATTATTTTTTTTCCTCTAGCACATAAAATAATGGACTCAATGCGAGTAAATTCTCTTTGTTTTTTCTCAGTTACTGGTGAGGAATCTCAGACATGCAACAATGTGTGACAGAGCAGTAAACAAAAATAACTCTACAGGAGATATGTCCTGGCATAGTAAATCAGCACTGGATGTTGCCAGGGCTGCCGCCTGCGTTCGTGGCTTTCTTTTGTTTTACAATGTTGTGTTAAATTGAAATGTGATGATGTTCTTTAACTAAGACCTTTGCTCAAAAATATCTTTTGTTTCCCTTATTTTTTTTTATATAAAGATATGCCTTTCCTAGCTCTGATGGCAATTCTGTATCATATAATCTGCCTGGATCTGTAGAGTTGAAAATTTTACCCATGCCACTGAGACATATTTCTGAAGAAAGGGGTGCAGAGATTCAGAGGTATCTGTGAAGGTGACCTAATCCAGCCAAAGCACATTGGTTAAAAGGAGAGAGCAGTCTCAGAAACACAGAAATAGCAATAGCTCCTAGAAATTTTGGCCAGAAGGAAACACAACAGGGAACCTGTACTCCAGTGAGGGGCATCCATCAAAACTCTTATGTGCATGCACAGCTTGGGGCAGGAGGTACCCTGAGGGGACATGGTCACTCTTTTGCTGCCTTTGGCATGGGGTCAGAGCTCATCCTAGAGAGAAGATTAGAGTTCTGATACAGATGACCACCACCCCAAGCATCCACACCACAGGAGATCCCCGGTGCCTAACAGTGCTATCACAGTGGGTGGCCAATCACCACAAGCAACAGAAGAGGTTTCAGAGCCCTGCCCTCTGACCCTAAGCATCCCCATCCCCAAGGCTGACTGTCAGCTTAGCAATGGGGTTGAACCATTAAAAGCAACTGCAGCTTCTTCAGGAACTGCTGCTGCAGTTAGAAAATATCAGAAACCAGCATTTTGGACCCAACTTGGTATGAACTTGGCTCTTTTACCAGAAGAGTAAGCAGCAAAGCAGTAAAAGACCACGCACATCTGAGAGATTGGAAGCTCTTGACTTCCCCTGGTTGACCCCCAGCAGGACCTGGCCATGGAGGTGGCTGTCAGCTCAGCTTCTGGGGCTTACACATACACAAAGCCGTCTCCAGACCAGCCTGGGCTGTAGGCAAGGTTCAGTGTTACCTTCCTGATGGAGAAGGACCAGGCACAGAAAGGGAGGTGGCAACAAGCCAGCAAGCGAAGGAGAGCCCTGGAGAGGACAAGCTGAGAGACTTGACGGTGTTCAGCCTGGAGAAGAGAAGGCTCCAGGAAGACCTCATAGCGGCCTTCCAGTACCTAAAGGGGGCTTCTAAGAAAGATGGGGATAGATGTTTTACCAGGGCCTGTTTTGATAGGACAAGGGGTAATGGCTTTAAACTAGAAGGAAGCAGATTCAGACTGGACACAAAAATTTTTTTTCCAATGAGAGTGGTAGAACACTGGAACAGGTTTCCCAGAGAGGTGCTAGATGCCCCATCCCTGGAAATATTCAAGGCTGGATGAGGCTCTGAGCAACCTGATCTGGTTGGAGATGTCCCTGATCCTTGCAGGGGCGGTTGGATTAGATGACCTTTAAAGGTCCCTTCCAACCCAAACTATTCTATGATTCTATGAGAGCTGCCCCTGGTGCAGCCCAAGGCAGAGGGGAAAACACCTGCAAGAGATATCCCAGCCCTTCTCTGCCTCCTGGCAGAGGCGAGGCAATCATCAGGGCTGTTTCACCACCTTCAGCATCCTGCCATCCAAAAATTGCCTGTGCCGAGAGCTGACCTGGGATACACGATCACTTGTTGGACTGAGTTTTGGATTTTGTTTTACTAAGAATTGCTTGACTTGGGAGAATTTATACTTGGGTGTTAGAGAGACATAAACAGCCATAAAAATTCAGCTCTGCTTGTACGAATGATCCACTGATGTGTGTTAAATGCACTCTATTGCCGCACTGAAGTCAATTTGCAATTGATCATATTGCATTCCTAGTGTCAGCAGATATGAAAACATGTCATTTACCAATGCTTAATGAACCTCTATGCTGACAAGACATAAATATCAATAAGCAGCTCTCCAGTTAAGGAGGTTAACCAGCAAAGTACTGAGAGAAAACATTAAAGAGGTAATCATCTGGCAATTGCTGTATAGATGGAGCAGCTGCCCTCAAGGATGACTAAACCTATACAAAGGACCATTACAGAAAAAAAAGGAGGGAAAAAAAGAGGCAATTAACTCCATGCTATAAACTGAAAAATTCTGTCTGAATGAAAAAAAAGTAATTGCCTTTCTGGATTGCACTTGTACTCTTTTCCACAAGTACTTGAGGTGATCTGCATAGCAGGGCTCTTTGACTATGCTGGATATTTGGAAAGGAAAAGGCAAAGCAGCAACCTGCTCCAATGTTCTTCCTCTTAATTCTTCCTGGGAATGCTGATCCTTCCTTCTCTCTTTTTTTTTTAATCTTTGCAGTGCTTTCATGGGTATTTTAATCCTAAAATATTCCCTTTTTTTAGGACAAAGCTTTCAGTTTCCTGTAAAGTTAAAGGAATGCAATAAAGGGAACATTACCAGTGCTTAGAAGCACTTTATGAAAGTAAAGCACAGCAGATTAAACTTTGCTTTATAGTTAATGGAGCAATTTAACAGCAGATACATCCACCACTGGACTGAACATAAATTTCAAGTTCAATTCAGATTTTAAGCAGATGTAAATGGTGTTTATATTTAATCTATGAAGCCCAAGGCAGAAAGAGTTTTCTGAGCAACCAGAAGGGTTTAACCTCTCACAGCTCAGACGTACCTGCTACTCGCCATTCTGTGCCAGCAAGGAAAAGGACGGTACAATTGAAAGTGCTGCTACAGAATGCTGCTGGCAGAAGTCACATCTCCTGTGTGAGATCCCCTGACCTGGACATCCTTTCCCCATTTCATAACCATTTCCCACCCCAGGCAGATACCGACTATCCTCTGCCTGCAGCAACCACTGACCCGTACCCCAGCCACTCTGGGCGCAGGGGTCCCCATCCTTGCAAGCTGCTTTCCCTTGTCCAGAGGACCCCAGCAGCCGCCTCACCATGAAAATCTTCAAAGATTGAGTAAAAACTCAAATCATTTGTGTGGACACTTTTAAACTAGGATTTATATTTTTGTAAGGATTCTGATAACTTCATGATGGCCAAGTTCCAAACCTCAAGTACCAAAGAGAAGATGTAATGTCGATGAGGTTTCCAACATCTCTGTTACTGTACAAATTAATTGTTTGTGATTAAATTCAGTAGGTGTAATTGTAGAAATGCTTCTCAGAGCGTTTCAAAATGTGCTGAAGAATGCAGTATACAATGAAACAAGAGGGCACAGAAGCCTTTACTTCTGTTGCTAACATTTAATTATGTCTCATCTACTGTTTGGCCAACTACAACTTGAACCAAACACGAAAAATGACAGAATTGCAATCAGTAGCACAATCGTAATATTAAATTAACTATATCCTCCGAGCTAACTGTGGTTATGCACAAATAACTCCGGAGCATTCCATGTCACATAGCAACATACTAAAAAAAAATACATTTGCTTTCAGATAGGATTATGGATGGCCAAGCAATTTCTTTGTAAATCACACCTGAACTTCAGAGTCTTTGCCCACTGCAGTAAGCTTTAATCAAATTAAACATTCGCTCCCAGGTATGATTATATCTCAACTTTATAGAGATATATTATTATTACTGCTTTGTATTGAGAGGGGAAAAAAAGGCTTTATGTAACTCTGTGCTTGATTTTTCAGAAATCAAACAAAGGAGGAGGTTTTGTTTGCACCGAAGGATGATATTTTCCTCTGGATTTGCTGCCCTCTAGATATCAGTATAAAAATGCTATGTTTTTTAAATGGGTTTTGCAATAATCTGCTTTAGCTTAGGACGCAATGGGGAGGGGATAAATGAGTACAAAGGCAGGGAAGAGGTAGTGCTTGAATAGTTTGTCAGGATGCTTTTTACAAAGACAAGGTGTCTTCAGATGATGCAGTTGTCCAAAGGAAGGGGGGTGGCTATATGTGTCTATGGGGGAGACAAATCAGTGCTAAAGAAGTGCTGGGTGGTTGCCGTTACGGGACAGAGTGCTCCATTTGCTCTACAGAAGGAGCAGTGAGATGATCAGCGCATCATTCCCACATACTGCTCCGCCAGTGGGCGTTAGTGCTGATGTAAGAAAACTGCGTATTTCTTCCCCAAAACTCCCTCACTGTGTCTCTTGAATAACACAATTCTGCAAAGGTTTTCTCAGTGATGCCAAGCTCTGAGTTGATAGTGCCGCTTCAGACATTCCAGGTTTGTTTGGTTTTCTCTGCAGCAGAGACCAAAAATGATTAGGAGACTTTGACAGATCCCTATTTGCTAAATTCTCCTTTTCCAACCCTGTGGTAGTTCTGATCTTCTGGTAGGGATCTCAACAGAAATTTTTTAGTAGAGGGATGTGCAGGAGTGTACAGGCACATAATGCAATAAGAGTTTAAGAGAAAAATGTGAATCAAAACAAGAGCAGTACTGGTGATTCATTGTAAGAAAATATTAATGAGATGAGGATTAAGTAAGAAGGGCAGCCTATAAATAAAAGGTAACCATAACTGAATTCTTCAACTTGTTCAAGGCCAATTGGGCCTCTCTAAATGAGGTGAGACAAATAAATTGTTTCAATTATCTTTTTTGTGTCTTAACCAGGGTGCTTACTTCAGGAAAGACTTTCAAAAAAAAAAAAAGAACTACCTTATTATTAGATGGAGAAAATAACCACTTTATTATTAGATGGAGAAAATAAGGCCCAGCTTTTAGAACCCCAAATCCTTATGCAGGTATCCTACCTATCTTTCAAGTAATTTGATTCATACACAAACTTTTGTGTAGACTTCCCTCCAGATCAAATTCTGTAAAAAAAAAATTTTTTTTTTTTTCAGGTTAGATGTAAACAGTCCTATTGATCACAAAGAAACAGCCACTGCACTGCTTGCATTTCAGTGTCTGCAGGATCAGACGCTGTGATCTGACAGCTTGACAAAATTAAAAGCTGGCATGTAGAAAGCACCATTTGTCAAGAGAAACTAAGGGAAAAATCAGTTATTAACTCTCAAGGTCAATGTAGGGTGGTCAATATTATTAATTGCATGCGGATAAGTTGAGACAGCGGTTCAGCACTTTAGCAATTATCTGAGACTCAATACAAGTATTAAATACTAACACTATTCAATCATAGGTGGTTAAGAAAATAAGCTCCTAATTCTGCTCCCTTTTTGCAGGTGAGAGAAGAGTTCCTTCAGATGAAAGTATTGCTGGATACCCTCAGCCCTGCGCTCAGACCAAGTGTGCATGGGAGTCAGAAAGGTAACATTTTGACTGTCTTATTTTTCTTGACACTGGAAGAAGAAATCTCCAACTAGCACAAAATCCCCTGCCTTAGTGACATTTCCAGCCCTACCAGAAGCTTAAAGTTCCAAAATCCACCTGGACAGCCTGTTACCAAGAGATTACAGCAGGACTTTACCTGTGTTGGAACAGGAATCGGCAAATACACATGAAAATATGCATGCAAGGAAGAGCAGACTGAAAGGACGTACTTGCTTACCCAGCACACAGCACCACAGGTGCTTCTAACTAGGGTCCTACCAATAAGCTAGAAAAAAAATCCCCTCTCAGTTTCCTAACTCTATCACATATTCAAGTCCAAATCCAGGTTTCACTTATCTTTTCAATGTCAGTTCTAAGTTCTATAATGCTTTTCTACTCAGATGGCAAGAAAACATAAATCTCTAATTTTTAAATGCATGAACATTTAAAATCCTATAATGTTATCATAACTAAAGTGTTATTTCTGTCCTATTGTCATGCCTTCCGCTGTTATGAGACTCCAATTTTTCCAATTTAGTCACTTTGTTCCTGGGCACCGGCCTCTTTGTTATGGACGCTTCCTCACTCCGCTGCTTTGGGGAATGGAAAGGATGCTGAATGCACACCCCATATTTGATTAACCTGGGCCAGCCAAGAGCAGACAAATTCCCAAATAAAGATAATTTGTATTAAATTTTGCAAGTGTCCTCAAAAATATCAAACGCCTTTTTAGGTCCTTGGCCTGAATGGCCAGACCTTGGCTGTTCTCACCAAAACTGCTGGGAAGAAAAATAAGCACTACAGGGTTGTTAGTCATGCCGCTTGTCGCTTGCCTGAAAAGTGCTCATTTGCCATGGTGATATGCAGAGATGAGGAACCTGAACAGAATAAAAGTTCCACTCTTGCTTTGGACCAGAATCTCAGGTGGATATTAGTATTTATAAATTCAAAGACTGCCACTGGTTCAGAGCTAAATATCAGGCATTTATCCAAATTGAACCCAAGACTTAAACCTTTTGACATGAGCCTTCCTCTCCACCAGGCATTTGTGTAATTAATACATCTTTTTTTGAAACTTAAAAAAAAAAGAATCAAACTACAAAACTGTATCAAATGAGCTGGAAAAATACAGAGAAAAGGAGGCATTCAGTGAGAGCCTAGAAGCCATAGCTCTGACTTCTGTAAGTGAAGGACAAGCAGTGGCTTCTCTATAGGAGACTTATTTTCCTGTCATGATCCAGACTAGTAGTGAAGGTGGGTTCACTTGTCAGATGTATTATTCCAAAAGAAGGATGTGGCAGAGTTAGCCACCCACAATGTGCATGGGGCCATGATTTTCCTCCAGTTCCACCACCAGTACCAACTGCTCTTCTCACCAGCCTAACCTGAGTGAAACCTCTCCTGCCAGCAAACAACGCCCGCTAAGGCACCCGCTGCCCTGAGGCAGGACGACGGATTGATGAGGTTGCCTAAGTTTGTGCTGATGTATGAAAGCTGTGACAGCATCCAGAGTGAAAGGTCGGTAAAAGCAACTCAAAGAATTACGAGAAGTGTTAAAAGTGGGTATGAAGGCAGAGGTGCTTTATTTCTGGTCTATTTTAATCCAATTCTGCCCATGGAAATGTGCAAGTAAGAGATTTTAGTGCTGGTTTAAAGAAAGCAAGCTGTACAGAGGGCTGAGCTGAGGGAAGCACAGACGTGGAGGGGGAGAAGGAAAACAATTGGTACGGATTCATTAGAAGTACCACATTTTCGGCTACACTGCACAACCGAGTTATTTTATCTCCCACTTCAGGATGTCAAAAGTATCCCTGTTGCCTTCTCTTTCTGTGCTTACCTTCAGCAGCTTCTCTAGTATGGGACATCCTCCTAAGTGTTTCCCCAGGGGACACTGGCTGCTCTTCAGCTCAAGACCATAACAAAAAATTAGACCCAGTGAACGTAGCTGGGCCCATCACCATGTATGGTTGGCCACTAGGTACCAGGGTTCTTCCCAACAGCACATGGCATCTGACAAGAGGGTGTTCTTCAACTGGACACGAGCACAGAGGAGTTCAGTTATGGACTCATGCTGCAATCACACCCTACTAGCCTAGCAGATTTCCAGATCATCAAGTAGTGATGGCGTCACAGTTTATTTGCACAGAGCAAACCTCGATGATAGCTTTAGTAGACAGCTTGACTACAATGACCAGCACACGTAGAGGGAAACTTGGACTGCCTAGGAGACTCCTACAGAGAGCCTTGTCTTCGTGGAGTAGAGCTGAGACTCAGGAATATTGACTCTGTTCTTACTCTTGCCAGAGAGCTCTTGTGCAAATACCCTGCCAGTGCTGGACTTCAGCAGCCTGGCATTGTTCCTGGCATTGTATTTGTTGTGACCCTCTTTTCATTACACCTTGTAAGATCACTCAGGATCTTTATAAACAAAGCACCACAGGAATACAGACAGCAAACTGTCAGTGTCGTGTTGTTGCTTGGTTCCCTTAGAGGTCCATACAAATACATATGCCCCTCTGCATGGACCTAAGCACAGAATAGTGACCATGAGGAAACTGCTAGCTGCCATGATCTGCTTGGGTCTTTCAGCCCAATAGCTCTACGCACTCTACTTGATAAATAAATGTGCATTTTTCTCTGTATATGTAAATAAGGAATAAATAAGTGGGATACATTTAAAGTTCCAGTCATTCTCAACATCCTTATACAGACAAAAAGATAAACTAATCAAAGCACTCACAGAACGTTACATTCTGGATGATTATGGAGGCAAAATAATATTGTTTAATGATATATCAAGCTGACATTATCATCTTCTCACCAGAGCCATCAGCCCATGTTGGTGAGAGTTGGATTCTTATTGGTATAAGTGAAATTAATCCCACTGGAGTTAACTCATTTTACACCCATTGAGGATTTACCTGCTGCTTTGCTGCAATGATTTCCACTCCCCCATGTTCCCAGGGTGATCAGTGAATTGTGGATTTATACAGTCCCTATGGCACTTTTCAGACATCCATTGTTGCTGCAATTTTTCAGTTGTCCCAGTTTTTCCCTTCCCACCTTCTTTTAAAACTTTGACCATATTATAATTCACTTAAGCTTCTAAATGAGACTTGTCTACAAAGAGCATCTGGGTCAGCCAGCCTTAATTTGAAAATGTCATTACTCCCACGCTAACCTTCCCCCATCAATTCCACAGCAGCCATCACCATTTGTATGTGTCCCAGACCAACCATAGTGAAGTTGTGGTCTTTTCATCTTTCACAAAGGAGAAAAATAGGGGGAGGAGATAAGAGACCACTACCTGGGCAGTGAAGACTGAAATTGTCCAGAGAAATAGAGCAAGGAAGTATTCTCATTTCCACTGATTTTTTGGGCTGCAAAGGTGTAAAGTTTTATCTGGAGAAGGGAAAACAGTAAGTTTTCAGTTTATGCTTAGCTCAATTCTAACTACCTTTAAGTCGATTTCATTTTGCAAAGTTCAGAAATATTCAAGATGCTCCTGAGGTTCAGAATATCATTACGGGGTCTCCCACATGGCCTTTCCTGCAGGTGACTGAAGAAAGCTGTTTCTGGGTCAGTGGAGTTTAAAGGATTACATTTGAACTAAAGGTGGGATGCTTTTCACTTTCTTAACCTGGAAGTTAAACAGCTAATATGCCTAGTCTCTCTCTGTAGTCAGTTTGATGAAAGGCACTTTCAGAGGGCAATTTGTTTCATCCTACAGTCGGTGTTAAACCCAGGCTGAATATATTGCCCTCTGCAGCTGCTTATCTAGATATTTAACTCATTAAATGTCTTCAGGAGCTGGATCTGTATCTTTAGCCATAAGTGACTGCATTCAGTTGGAGGTGAAGATGCCTCCTTCCAGGTGCCTAGATGAGAGTGATATGTCCGGGTTGCCATCACTGGGAGATTTTGCCAATACAGTAAGCAGACCTTTAAGAGATTCAGCATACCCTCAAGCACACAGCTAGGTTTGATTCTGTAAATTGACAGCTGGAGGTGTTCGGTGTGACCTGCAGCTACCACTCCAGAACGGCAAAAGTCCTGTGCCAAATCTTCAGCTCTCTACGGAAGTCCCATTTACTCCAGGGCATCTGAAATGGCACCAGACACCTAAGTTTAAGCAATTGAATTGACCCCCCTAGTGCTTGCACAGCTCTCTGGACCCCATTGCCAGTACCAATGGATCATCATTGACTACGATCAGAGCACAAACAGCCATTTCACACGTAGAGACCTCCATGCAGCTGCCAATGTCTGCCCAGCTCTCACGTTAAAACCCACCGAGGTTTTACACACCAGTTGTGACACAGAGGCACGACAGCAAAGTGCTTTTTGGCCTCTAGATCCCACCATGTGTAGCCCATTTTCCCAAGAACAGAGAGACAGTACAAACAGACCTAGAGTCACTGGCCACTTGTCACTGGTGCTGCAGAAACAGGCTCAAGGACAAACCGTACTCAGTGGGTTAATCAGTGTCAGTTCATTGATTTAAAAAATTAGGTTAAGTAATTGATGTGATGGGAAACAGAGCCTGAGCCCTGGAGGAAGCATCTCCAGCAGAGTCAGTAACGAGGCCTAAGAGTCTCACCATTCCTGCTCCGACGTCATGACTATAGCCCACATACAAACTGCTGTAAGAGGTCAGGGTCTCCTCCTGAACTGTTTGCTCTGCCCTAATTACAAGCAGAAGAGAATGCAAGTGCCTCTGAATTTAATCAGAAAGTGTACAAGGCTTGCATTATTATGATCATAAAAGTGACACACATTTGTTGAGCTCCAGTGGGGCATATGAACCAAAGTAGCAGTATGTTTTGAAAAATAGTAAATCACTTTCTCAACAGCTACACTGAACTTTGGATGCCTTCAGCTGCACTTCAGTGTGGTAGAGAAAATAGGTACTCCGGGTTCAAATTTATTATCATTCAACTGCCTGTTTATAATGGTAGGAGACATTTAAAATATGAGTGCAAGGAAGTGCTCTTCAATCTCATGAGCCATTCTAAAGTTGAGTGAGTGAATCACTCATCTGAATTCAACTAATAGGAGGAGAAAATCAACTCTGATAAATCAATTTTAGTTCTATATCTCCATCCTCCAAGGTTTGATCTCTAAGTCAAGTAAGTCCCTAGAAACCAGTCTCCAGAACTCACTAGGGATGTTCTGCATGCCAGAGTAGGGTAAACTCGTTTTCAGAAGATCTAAATGGAGACATTCAGACTGAAAAAGTAAGATGTCAAAATAGCATGGTCAACTGGAAGTAGAAGTATAAAAACCAGAAGATAAAATTATGCGCATTAGATAGACTTCAGCATTTGAAATTCCAGTCAAAGCAGGACAGTGAACAGAAAGAAGTCTTAACCCAGCTACTGATACAGTGAAACATGGATTTGCCTACTGAATAAAACTCAAACTTATAGGTTCCTGTTGACCTCTCAGGATACCAGCTCCCAGTACTCCTTAGGGAGGATGTTGTAGAGCTCCACCATGCACTCTTTATGATCTCCACAAGAAAAATGAAGTGTCAAATAATAATCTAGAGGGGGCTCAGGTGCAGTATCCTATTTAGGGCTCCACCATTTGTGCTGAACTTGAGGATTACACTTCTGGGTGGAATTCAGCTTACCTCAAAGTGGAAAGGACTTTAAACAGCAAGGTTTCAGTACTTATAATCCCTGAAGTCCTTGAAGTAAGAGGGCCCCTCTGAAATGGGGAGCCTTTATTTCATCCTCAGTGCTAGATATACTACATTAACCATCCCTTTACCTGGATTTGGAAACACTGGGCACGATTTTCAAAGCAACCAAGCATCTAAAATTCCAGCTGAACTCAACAGTTCTGGAAAACAATCTCGCAATAACTGACCACACAAAATAATACATCTCTTCTGAGAAAAATTTGCTTTAATTTTCCTTCAAGTTTGGCTTCTCCAAGTAGAAAACTAGATAGCAATTTCTCCTAGACACAAGTTTCACTCTCCCACTCCATTTTTGGGGGAGGTAAAAAATGAAAAACAATTTATCCACCAACTCAAAGACTCTACCTTAAGCCATGAAGGGGAGGAGGGGGGAGAAAAAAAACTCACAAGCTGCATAGTTACAGTTTGCCTTATTCTGGCAGGTTGATCAGAAAACATATCAGTGTTTTTCTGCTAGCTGGAGACAAGCCAAACATGCACAACTTGGACATCTTAGAAGAGTTCACAAGATATTATTGATAATTAACACAAAGCTTTTCCCCAAGACAGTGCCTATAATCTCTATTTCCCACTCCATATTCCTGCTACTGAGAAGGAAAATTTTCTTTGTCTTAATGATGAATAAAGTGGGTTTAAGAATTCCTCTAGGCAACCATCACCAACATCTTATTGCGTTATCTAGCCCAAAGTAGTTTTAAATATGGGAAGAGATGTCAGAGCTGTCTGCTGTTTTGCTGGTGTAGAAGTAAGAAGATCACTGCATGTTGATCTGAGACTTGGACATGGAAACCAGCTCTAAAGAAACATTTGATGATGGCATTGGTGTACAAGTGGTTCAAGTTTTTTGTAGAGTCTTAGTTCTCTCAAGGTTTGCCAGTTATGGGTGTTCTCATAAATGGAAAGGAAGGACCCAAACCTACTGACCCTGAAGTGCTAGCAACTCAACTCTACGGTGGATCTCGCACAAGCCTGCATATCATCAAACTGTCACGCCAAGCAGCTGAACCACATGAGCCACAGCATCCCATGGCATTAGAGAAGGAAGACTTTTCTCATGGAAGAGCACAGAAAAAGCTGAGCAGCAGGACCATCGGGACTGTTGGAGAGCTGAGTGAATCAGCCATGCTGCTCTGCTCCATGCTGCCATGGCTAAACTGATTTTGCATCTAAATTAGCTAATTTAAAGGTGTCCTGGGCACCTCTGCACCATCCTTTCCTCCCTTCTGTGACTGCACAGAAAATTCAAAGGAAAAGGTGAAACGCAGTCTTTCTCAAATATACAGTCTAGTTTATCACCGATAAATACAGAGTTTCTCCAGGCATCTTGTGGCTGATGCTGCTGCAAATACCCAGTGAAACACTAGAAATGCTGTATGCTGGAGGTTGCTGATATGAAAATAATTGCACAGCACAGAGAAGAGAGAAAATCACCAGGGTTATTCCAGAGGCCTGTAAATCCTTTTTTTTTTTTTTTTCTAGTTTGTATCATTTAATGTTATTCTAAATCAGTATTTTCTTATCAGCAGAGCACACTGTGATGTTCAGATGTACAGATCTCCAGAATGAGGCATAGCATCCTATGCCTTCTAATTAGCTGTGCTGGCACAATTGACTCTGGCTGGGCACCAGAGTCAGTACAGCTGTGAGCCAACAGTACTATGAGGAGGCAGGAGCAGGTACAGGGGCAGATGAGCAACAGTAGCATCACACACCTGGGAAAGGGAGGCAAGATCCTAGGAATGAGGGAGGAGTACATGGAAGCAGAGATCAGAAGAAAGGGAGGAGGAGGACTGGCAGGCAAAAACAGAAGATAAAGGAGAAGAAGTGGAAGCAAGGAGGTAGGAGTTCTGTTGTCTGTCTAAAAGAGCAAAGAACCACTGGTTGAAGTCGATGAAAACTGCTGATTTCTAACAAAGGGTTTGGGCATGAAATATTTGCTAATTTTTTTTAAAACTGTTCCACACAATCCTACTGACTCTTTTTTCCCCAGGTAACATGGGCAGTTTTTCAGCCTTTGCTGGCAGAATGGAAGCAGGCGGGTACCTTTGCAGCAACATGTGCAAACAAAGAACACAATGAGGAGGCCACAAATCATCCCGATTTGCATAAAATTAAGATAGAAAAAATACATTATTAAGGGTAAAGGTATGGATTCTAATGACATACTGGGGTGTTATTTAACAATGTAGACATTGAAACTGTATCTAATTAATTTATGCGTGGCATTTAGGGGCGTGGAGGGATTAATACATTCCCTCTTCTTTCTTTTTCTGAAGTCAGATTCTTTGCCATGTTCATTTTCTCTTTCCCTAGTACCAAGTTCCTCCTGTTACACAGCTAATTCAAGATGTCTTTTAAAAATAAATAGTACTATATGTACCTCTAGTGAGTGACACCAACGATGGTAAAGAGGATTCAGCCAGCCAGCCCCTGGCTTTACCTAACAAGTTGGAGCTTCTTAACTTTTTTGTTAACATTTTTCTTCCCCCATGTATGCATCCACCACAAAACGGCTATCTGGGTGCTACCTGCAGGAAGGTCCCCCCACCACAGCTGCCACTGATGCTTCTCAACTCCCAGTTTCTGCCCTCATGCAGTTCCCCAGAATGGCCTTTACATCCTCTGAAGGACTTCAAATTTAAAAGCAGTGTGTTGGCTTTCTAAACAATATTCACCCTTTCATACTCAAAAACCTAACAGATATACAGAAACAAACTTCAGCTAACCTCTCTCAGAGGCTGGAAACAGATCACTTGTGCACTTTCTGGGTTTCTCACCTGCCAGGGCAGCTGAAAACAGGGCTTGGTGGCACTTGAGTTGGATCACAGCATCACAGAGCAGGAACAAGTCATGGGACTGATGCAGCATGGGGATGCCAAGGATGGTCAGGGCTTTTTGGACATGCAGCCTGGCATGGCCACATCAGCCAAGAGATATGCAGCAAGCTCCCCTCTCTTTGATTCACAGTATCCTACATAGGCCAAAGATCCTTCGAGGTTTATCTCACAGTGGGTGCTTCTTCTTTGTCCATGACAAGGTTGGCCCAGTTGGAGTTACAACAGATGAATGATGAGGCGTGATTCTTCTTTGCGGGAGCCTTGCTCTTTAGCTCCTATTGTGACACCATCTTCCCTTTTTTGTTTGTTTTCCCACTTTACGTTCCATTTTCAATGAGTTTATAAAACAGAAAAGTATGTCTGGATAAAAAGAGTGTGCTTCCTGAAATTATGTCAATCCCATTTTCAACTTTGGGTATAATTGTTACTCTCCAATTCTCCAATGAAATAGCTGCTTATGATTAGGGAAGGTATATTTTTGCTGCAGATCAGCTATTTCATACTATGCTCCTTCAGAACTTTTCAATGTACCATCTGGAGCTGATGATTTGCTGCTTTTTAAATTATCGATTTGTTCCAGCTCTTCTTCTGACACATCTTGATTAGCAGAAAAGAGCAAGTCCCAGTAGGTATTGCTCTGATATTCTCTGTGCTGAAGAGTGATGCACAGATATAATTTAAATTCTCAGCAATGTCTTTATCCTCTGTAATTTCTGCCTTTAATCATCAGTGATTCAGTTTCTGAACTACCAATTAATTATTCCTACTCTTCTGACTGACAAATGTGAAGTATTTTTATTTTATACCTTTATCTATTTGTAGTCCACCATATTTCCTTTTCATTTCCCTTTCTTCTAGTCTTTACACTAACTAATAAACCAGCATATTGGAAAACTAAGGTTAGATTTTCAAATTTGGAAGGATTCCCATTTGCCTCAAAAAAGCTTTCCAGCCCTGCCATTCAGTTATATTGGTTTCCTCTTTGATTGCCTAGTAGTATTTTTGTTAGCAACATACATGCCCTCTAAACTCTATTATTGTTTTTAAGTGGAATTCATGGTGTCTTTAAAGATTTTTCTTCCTATACTTTTCCCTCAGGGCCTTTCTTGACTAACCTTCTCAACGTGACCAAAACCCAGATGTTCTGAAGTTTGAATTTCAGTCACTTTTCTGTACTTTATTTCCCACTAAGCTACTGGACCATGTTACATTTACGTGCCTGTTAGCAGCTTCAGACATAATCTGGCCTTGAACTCCTTCCTGCATGTGGTTTAAGATTAAGAATCAAAAATTAGGCTATAATGATTTGGGCACCTAAAAAAATCTGAAATTCCATACCTACTTATGGCTCTGGCCCAGGATGAAAAAAATAGGCACCTACCTGCTGTTTCAGACCTGCCAAAGGCAGAGAGTAGGCAGTAGCTGGCAAACCTGGAGCATGTAATCCATACCAGTTGCAACCCGGTGGTGGAAGCTGCCTTTCTGCAACAGCGTAGTGATGACAGCACTTGCTTCTGGACATGGAAAGGCTGCACACGAGGAGGGTCAAGCCAGCATCGCCCATCTCAAATGAAGCACTCAGCCACCAGGCAGGGCATCAGGTGCCAGCAGAGAAGAGAACACATGCTCTGCTACTTGTTGGCTGAGAAAGAACTGTGAAGCTTCTGGGGTGAAAGGAAGCCTCACACTATAGCCTGGTGGGCTGGGGTCTCAGAGGAGAAAGGTCTTCTAGGTTTGAATCATTGTGCTGATCCTTAGGACTTTAGTTTATCCCAGAGTTCAGTGCAAAATGACCCCTAAAACAAATTTTGTAACTTAACTGTCTGATGCCTGCTAAGACTCCCCTTTAATACATAGGAAGAGCTTATCTTTCTGAGGCAGAGATGTGCAGGACCACACTGATGGAGTTAAAGTCATGGTCTGAGCCCTGCCTCCTGCTCACAGCACTCAATCCTGAGGCCTGGGCTTGAGCAACACCTAGGCCCAAACCTAAAATGTGACTGTTCTTCAGTGGAACAAGCTGAACTGTACCTCAAGTCCACATGAAAAGCAAAGGTATTGGAACAGGCTTGCTTCAGGCTACTTTTTTCTGTTGTGCTCCTTCCTGAATTGTTAGAAGCTTCTTCAGTATTTTCTTCTGCTTTCCTGCTGCTAACACACCGAATTACAGCCAGGCAACAGAGTTCCGCAATCCCTTCCCTACCCAGCTCCCTCCTCACACGCTGCCAAAAGATTTCTCATGCAGTAAAAGACATGTCAGCTGAGCTTTAAATCATTTATTGTTAGCAAGTAGTTGGAAAAAAAAAAATTAAAGTCAGCCTACCCCTGGCCATGGAAAAGACAATGAGAATTAGTACTGCTCTGCCTGCTACAATCCCTGGCAAGGCTAAACACTGAATTGCTGTTAATGGTTTAGGAAGAGAGGAGATGAAATGCAGCACAACAGACATAATCCTCAAATCCTTTACTGGCCTCCCTGGAGGGTCCACACCACGTGTGGCTTGGCCATCCTCTCCACAGACGGCTCGCTCCTCACCAACTGTTTCACTGCCAGCAGCCGTACTCACTTCAACCACAGAGCACTGGGTGCAACAGACTCAGAATGACTCCATAGCAGAAGCGCTGCCCTTGCACTTACCTGTCCCGGACACGTATTTGGGGACAGGCTGTATTTAGCGAGGCCTTGTAAACCATCAAAATACCTGCGGTAGGCTTGCTGTCTGCTTCTGTGCCTGAGTGTAAAAAGACCTAATTTTGGTAATACTCGGTCAGATAGAAAACATATCAGGTAGAAGACTTGGTGAATTAGAGCCACTGATTTATATGGAGTATAAAACCCTGGTCGCTGTCTGGTTACGCATGCAGAAATGCTGAGAGACATAAACCCTCCTGCAACTGGGAAAAGGCCTTTACTGAACTCTTCCATTAAATATTCTGCAAATACCCAGTCTGGTGACTTTGTGCTGCTACAGCCACTGCCAGGGTATCTGCTGACTTAATCCAGCTCCTGTTGTTCTTTTCTGGCCAGATGTGAAGCCTCTGAACCCAAACAGAGGAAGCCAATAAAATAGCAAATCAATGGAAAATGTCACCACAACCATCTGACCTCCTGCTTCGCAGAGATACCTCGGACTGAGAGAAACCCAAATTCCCTGTTGCCACTTCAAATTTTCCCATTCTGAACCTGGTGGAGACCCACATGCTCACTGTGACCCACCAGTGCAGGAGGGCAGCGGGCACCTCGTGCCCCGAGACATGGGGGAGGGTGCCCCGAGGCTGCTCACCCCATCGGGTGCTTGCGGCACCTCGGCTCTGCACATCCCACACCCACCGTGCACCGGAGGCAAAATGGCATCGCGCCCCACGCTCAGCCCCACTTGAGTTCTCGTTGCAGAGCAACAGAGCCGCCCTTGCGCTTACCTGTCCCGGACACGTGTATCTGGGGACAGGCCGCCTCAGAGGATGGCCAAGGGAAGCTGGCAGGTGGTAGGTCCCTGAGGAGCCCCCGCAAGCAGGCGTACTGCTCCCCACCCCTCACAGCAACGCAGCGGGCACTCGGCAAATGCTTGGCTTTGGCACGGCGCTTCTCAGGCGGTTGCTCCGATGAGGGCAATGGGCTGTGAAGCTGCTCCCCACCTCGGCGTCACCATCTCACCAGCCATGCAGTCCAGGGGAAAAACATCGCCTTCAAGCACTAGCGTCATCTCTGTGGAGGGCGTAGGGTTGCCTGTCTGGGAATGGCATTACACACCAGACCAGGATACGCTCCGGGTTCAACACTGACACCTTCTTTTCCCAGAAGAAAACGAGGACCCCGAAGATATACCGTGCAACAGAGATGGAAAACAGGGAGGACCGCATTGAAAGATGCTTCTGGGTCAGGGCTGTGCCGCTTCCCCGGTTCAACAGCACCATCTCCTGGGTGGCCTCGGCCACTCGCCCAGCTGCCGGCCGCTCACCCCCACAGCATCACCTTCCTCTGGAGCCACCTGAGATTTTTAGTTTATTTGCTTTTATTTGCTTTCCTTTCAGATAGTATCGGTGGTTTTGCACCTGTTTCCTTTTGCATATTGCTGCTTCTCTCTCATGGAGCATCACAGACAGATGAGTAAATTAAATACTGAATGAAATAATGTCTTAGATTCTGTATATTTTTTTAAATCAGCAGTACAAAACAGTCTTGAGTACGTACCCAGTCTTTGTGGACCACATCCTCTTTGTAACAATCAAAAAGCACCACCTCTCAGAGAATACCTAAATTTTCTTTAAGTAAAAAAAATAAAAAAAAAACCAAAACCACAAACCAAAACTGAAAAAAAAAACCAAAACAAACCACCAAACCCTACATTTACTTGAAGAGCTGTTTAGTTTTTAGACAAGTGAAATGGTGGATAAGAACAGAAACACTAGGTTTCATAGTCTTACCATTCAACGGGGAAATCGGGTCTGACACGCAGTATTTCAAAGATACTCATTGTAGTGTGTATTTGAAAGCTCAGAAGTGCTTGTTTAGATACACCTGTAAAGACGTGTTTTTCACTCACTGGATCATAGATTTAAGACTAAAGGCTCAAAACTTTATTCTTTCTACAGCTGTTAGAGTACAAGTAGCAAATCACTTCTCTGTATTTCAGGTTATATTAGATTGTGAAATGAATATTTGAGTGTCCTACATCACCGTTTGGAGGCTAAATTGTACATAAAATCCTTCACGCTTTGAGGAATGTGCATATATAACAAGCAAAAAAGTGTAATTCAATGATCTTTTTCTAATTCAACACTCCTCCAAAGCCCCTTTTGACTCAATTCACTGTTAAATGCCGAGTAAAATTTAACAGAAGCTCATCTTTAAAAGATACAAAGTAAGCCCCCTGTGCAAGCTTCAAGCTAGAAGGGACAACACATAACATGTAACTGCAACAACACAGACATACATGCCAGCAGCTTCATGTGGGTATAGGAGTAGTTTCATGGCTTTTTAAATAGAACAGCTGCACCAATTAAAAAAAAAAAAAAAAAGTCTCTCTGTTGTTTGTTAAAACTAACTTCTTTAATTAGCAAACCTGTTTCAAAATTAATATCGAACTTGGCTCTTGCATTCTTCTTAGGTCCGTACAAATCATCATTACCTGCACATATTTAAGGTAAACAAGGTATTTTGGAAATTACAGCATGTATTTCAACAGCTAGATAAAAGTTTCTGTGACTCCCTCCATCTTCAAGGAAGTCAAGTGTTTTTGTTTACTCTGATTCAAAAGCTCTTAAAACATAAAAATCATTTGAGTATAAAAGTTACCCTTAAAGGGTTTTCTTTCTTCTTGAGAGGGGAGGACAAGCCAGCAGCCTGCTGTCCTGCAAGCATTTCTGGTGCCTTATTAAGAAAAGATCTTCACCACTGTGAAGATAAGAATGCTTGTCCATCATACACAGCACTGCACGTTCCTCTCAGCTACACCCTACAATTACCATGAACTTTATACAGTACTGTCCTGGTTTCAGCAGGGATGGAGTTAATTGTTCTCTCAGTAGCTGGTGTGTTTTGATTTCCTTTGTGAAGAACATTGATAAAACACCCTGATGATTCGAGTTGTTCATGAGACCAAGGACACTGTCCTGCTTTCCAAGTCTCGTTAATGTGCAGAGGCAGGAAGCTGGGAGAGAGACAGACAGAATAATTGACCCAAACTGGCCAAGAAGAGTATTCCATGCTGTAAAAATTCCATGCTCAGTATATAAGTGGGGTTGGCCAGGGTGGGTATCTGCCCTCCTGGCATCCATGCCTCTCTCTCGTTCGCTGGCATCGCTCTCTCTACCTTGCTGGCTCCCTTTTCACTCCTCTGCTGGCTGCTTGGTTTTGTTTCCGTGATCGCTGCTCAGGACGGGCTGTACCAGTCATTGGGACATCGGGTGGTGAGAAAACGTACATTGTTCATTTTGTCTATTTTAATATCCTTATATTCTGTTATTATTGTAGTTTTCCCTTGTTATTTTAGCAAACTTTCTTCATCTCAACCCACGAGTTTTCCTTCCTTCCCAATTCTCTCCCCCATCTCGCTTGCTGGGGAGGGTGAGCGAGAAACTGTGTGGTAATTTGGGCTAAACCATCACAAGTACGATGGTCTTTCTAACTAGAACCACCTTTGCTCCCAGCCTAATCTCTTACTTCCAGGGAAACAAGGCATGTGCAAGAAGCTGGATGATAAATTTATAAATCAGAATCTCTTCCCTCACTCCTAAATCAATCAGAATATATAAGGTTATAATTCCGCTTTTGATAGTTTTACTGGAGGAATGCAGAGAAGCTTTTCAAGAAGAACCATTAAAAAGAAAAAAAAAAAAAAAAGCAGCTACACACAACCTGGAAAGTGCTCTGGTTTTCCCCTCTCTGTGTAACTGCACAAATTCTGTGCCAGCAATACTGGGGTTCTCGTTTTTACTTCAGTTTGAATCAGTTAAAGCCTGTACATAAAATGTGAATTTTGGCATATACCTTAAAGAAAAAAAAGTTTAAAATAAATACTGAATCCACTTAGCTACTTCAGTCCTATTTTCCGTGTAACAAAAACCTGTTTTCCCTAAGAGATATGTCAGGCTAGACCTGAAATACTCAAATCAGTCAGGAGTTTTGATAGCCATCATCAGGCCACGTGAGAGGCAGCAGTGCTGTAAGACAGAACTGTTCAATGAAACAAGCAGCATCCCAACAAAAAGTCAAAACCAGGTAATGAACAACAGCCTTTTCTAGAGCAGTGGGTTCATCTCAATCCTTTCAACCAAAAGCAAGCTTGACCTACCCTCCTGCACAATTAACAACCCCAAACCTTCCAACTCCACCTTTCCTTATTGTCTTTCCACCTTTGCCCACAGAAACTCTTTAACAGGTAATGCGTATCTTGTAACTAATGAGCATTTTTTCTTACACAATCCTGTAATACGGATGCTGAAAAACCCTGTGTAAGAAAACCTGGTTTCTGCAGAAGGAACACATAAAACAGATCAGACAGGGATTTATTGCTAAGGCTGACAGTTCTGCTCTTCTTAGATGCAGGCACTGACAGGGCCTTGATGGGATTCTTGGTGCCAGCTCAGGACAGATTTTCCTTGGTACAACTCTCTGATTTCTCAGTCCCACACTTGATTGTTTTCTACACATTTTGTTAGCATTGACAGGCTCCTAGAAAAATCCTGCAAAAGACTTCTAGCTCACTTTTTAAGAGAACCACGGAATTCACTCAGAACATGAAAGTAAACCTCCGTGTCATCAGACTCAAAAAAAAAGGCATTTCAAATATTTCGGGGTATGTAAACTGTATATATATTTCTTTTTTCAGAGAGTGGAGAATATTGACCACATCTGAACATATACTAGCAAAATTAAGGCAAAGACAAGATCATTGGAGCTAAGAAATACACTTACTACATACATAACCCACTAAGATGTTCCGGGTTGCTAACAGTTCATTTTCTCAGGGAAACTTCTGGTTTAATGGATTGTAATTCTCCCAAATCAAAACTAACATGTCTATGTAACCTGCTTCCTTATGCTTCCCCGCCACGACCAGTTCAAGAAGAGTAAATAAAACCCACCTCCATTTTGGTGAAGGTTTAACCAACTATCTTTTAGTACATCAGATCGGTTTTGGAATATGAACAATCTAATCGGCTTAAATCAAAACACTTTGCTTTGTGTGTAAGAGGCGAGAAGTCTTAGAAGATGCAGAGGATGAACTTAAATTATGATCTAGTGAATAGGTTGGTCCACTCAGCTCAGCCTTTTACCACAGCAGCAGCACCAAGGGCATCTTCAGAATACAATGTAAGTAATTAGGATGATGGTTTCCAGTTTGGCAAACATTCGTATGACAACCCTGTAATAAGAGAGTGACAGTCATAGATAATCATTTACATGTGTTCATCTCATTGTAAGCCCTCAGCAGTGCAATACAGCCGAAATGAGTCCAGAAGCATTTCACCGGAGGAGAGCCAGCCAGAATGCCAGCCCAGTACACCATGCTAAAACCGTAAATAGTGGGAATGGGACTACACGAAATTTTAGAGCTGGCAGCTCCATACAACCAACCTTGATCTGTAGAAGCCCTGCAGGTGGCAACGCTTGTGCACAGCCCTGACATCAGCCTTATTCTTACCCCAGCAGACCAAACTCAAGACCAGGCAGCTTTGCTTCTTTCTTCACCAAAGACGGCAAAGGCAGCTCCCCACCTTTGCTCTTGGCTGTCCTCAGCGACTTCAGCCAGACTTCCCCAGTCATGCTCCTGAGCACTATTACCAGTTTGGTCTCTATTTTACTGCAGAGTGATGGGGGAGCACAAGCAGCAGTGCCAGTGGTTTTTCCCTATCATTCCCCTCACCTCCTGTGCCAAGCCACTCGTCCTGGGGGGAAAAAAGTCATCCTTTCCCCCATACAACCCTTTGCAACGTACCAACCAGAGACTCCTCATGGATCTTTCCAGGTAGCACCAGGCCCCCAGTACTAGCTCAGCACAGCCACTGATTGTCACCCAAGACTCCAATATCATCAGTTGCCTTCTCTCACTGCCAAAGATCATGAGAATCATTGAATCAGAGAATCACTGAATGGTTTGGGTTGGAAGGGACCTTTAGACATCATCCAGTCCAACCCTTTTGCAAGGAGCAGGGACATCTCCAACTAGATCAGGTTGCTCACAGCCCCGTCCAACCTGACTTTTAATGTTTCCAGGGATGGGGCATCCACCACCTCTCTGAGCAACCTGTTCCAGTGTTCCACCACCGTCACTGTAAAAAATTTTTTCTTAATATCTAATCTGAATCAATCTCCCTCTATTTTAAAACCATTGCCCCTCATCCTATCACAACAGACCCAGCTAAAGAGTTTGTCCCTAACTTTCCTGTAAGCCCCTTTTAGGTACTGGAAGGCTGCTACTAGGTCTCCCCAGAGCCTCCTCTTCTCCAGGCTGAACAGCCCCAACTCTCTCAGCCTTTCTTCATAGGAGAGGTGCTCCATCCCTCTCATCATCTTTGTGGCCCTCCTCCAGACTCGCTCCAACAGGTCCATGTCTTTCATATGTTGAGGACTCCAGAGCTGGATGCAGTACTCCAGGTGGGGTGTCACCAGGGCAGAGTAGAGGGGCAGAATCACCTCCCTTGACCTGCTGGCTGTGCTTCTTTTGATCCAGCCCAGTCAGCTTTCTGGGCTGCAAGTGCACATTGCCAGCTCGTGTTGAACTTCTCATCAACCAGCACATCCAAGTCCTTCTCCTCAGGGCTGTTGTCAATCCGTTCTTCACCCAGCCTGTATTTGTACCTGGGATTGCCACGACCCAGGCGCAGGACCTTGCACTTGGCCTTGTCGAACTTCATGAGATTTGCACAGGTCCACCTCTCCAGCCTGTCCAGCTCCCTCTGAATGGCATCCCTTCCTTCCAGTATGTCGACCACACCACACAGCTTGGTGTCATCGGCAAACTTGCTGAGGGTGCACTCTATCCCACCATGCATGTCACCAACAAAGATGTTGAACAGGGCCAGTCACCATACCAACCCCTGAGGAAAGGCAGGTGCAAATCTCCCATCCATGAGAGGTCTGATTTTTTCTCAAAAAAAATCAGCCCATTTGCAGCAGCATCCCTTTTAGATTGGAAGCCCATCTCCCTTTTGCCTATAGGTTGAGGGACAGCAAAAGCTGATGACCAGAGTGGAGAATACTTCCCATGTTCTAAAATTATCAGCCTAAGCGAAAAAGAGCTTCCTGGGGAAAATACTTAGTCAGCTCCCAAAATAAACCTCTCTGTGATCATCTGAAATTTTAAAATTGAAGTAGACTGACTTCTTTTTAGTGCAGTTGGATTAACATGAGCATTTACATAGATGTAATATGTAAGACGACTACTCATACACACAGAGCCTGGATTTGTATGGGAATGCAGGCAGAAGCCACATTCTACATGCCCACTCTTGTGGCTTTGTCACATGTGCTTTACAGTATTGCTGTTGGTTTTACATGCTCAGTCACAACACATTCCAATCAGGCAAAGAATTGATATAAACACTACTATACATGTTATGCAAAAATTTGACCAAATAATTAAAAATTCAAAGGAAGTAGAGACAGTAGAAAAACTATTCATAGTTATGGTAAGAGCAGGAACTCATGCTGGGAGAAAAATTTTGCTGCTTAGAGGAGAAAGATCTGACTGCTAACGTTACCTTCACGTTAAACTACTAGCAGGTAGTACGGAAAGACATTCAACTTTCACAGAAGAATAAAGAACGGAGCTCTGTGAAACAGCAGATTTGGGGGTTTGGTTTTTAATTGATTTATTTAGCAGCTAGACTAAGAGTTCACCATAGAAGCAGAAAATAGTTTAACCTTCTTCAAGTTATCTTATTCTTTGCTGATTGCATACATCCATTTCAATAGGTCTTTTAACACACATAACCAAAGACTTCTGGAATTCACTTATTTTTCTAAACATTTTTCTACATTCAAAATAGCAAAAACTACTCATGAAAGATTGGCCATGCAAACGCTTATTTAATTTGAATTCAAAGAGAGGTAATGCTGAAATGCTCAGAACTAACCTTCATCTCTACCTACAGCTTTGCATTTCATCAATGTGATGTGGTATACAAACAAAATGTCTCACACTCCTATCTCCATGCTTCACAGCCACAAGTCACTGCCTCTGCCTGTAACTGATTCACTCGGTGGTCATTCAGTCACCTCTACCGGTACCGGGCAGTTGTGATGAACAAGTGAATACACTGAGCATGTAGACACTGTATTTAATCCTGGTGATGCTGATTGCATTAAAACTATACGGTAAGCTTACTCTAACCAATTTGGCAAATTCTGTGAAGAATGTAGCCATATATTTTCTCACTGGACAGCTTGCTCAAGTGGATAGGAGAGATTTAGAACTGGAACCTCCATCAAATGCCTCTTGTCTACAAGTTCCAGTACTCATTTCCTCTTCCAATGACCATTCATAATTTTTCCTTTCTCTAAAAAAGAATTTCTATCCCATGCAGTAGAAAATATTTTAGATTTCAAATCAAAGGTAGTATCAGTTTCTTAGAGTAGTCAATTAAAATAAAGAGGAACTATTGCAGACAATCAACATAAAATACAGTTTATTTCAAATCATTTGCCTAATTCATATGCAAACTGGTTTATATTAATAAAAGTGAACTGCATTTAGAAACAGCTTGGTTAACTTTTAACCTTAGCAGGACTATTATACGGCTGAAGCTACACCGGTTAGTATAACTTGTTTTAACTTAGGGAAATGTGGTTAGATAAGCATTGAAGACTTCAGAGACTTTCCACAAAGCAATATTTTTCTATTCAGTGGCCTCTCTGCTGCACTCATCTTATCTATATGAAACATTTCATCTATTAATTCCACGTTTGAAGACCATATTCTTTGAACCACAGCAGTCAGGAGAAAATAAGTCAAAATACAACAGATACAAAAAGATAACCTGGTAACTAGCAAATAATACAAGATTACCGTAGTAACTGAAGTATTCTCCTGTACTATTTCAAGCTAGAATACTGAAGCCTTAAGCAATTCCCACATTTTAGCACTAACATAGAACTCCAATACACAAAGTATATAAGCAGAGAGAAAAGCTGCTTTGTAAGAGGTAGAAAAGGTTTTATAAAATCTTTAGGCACAATTCTTAGCAATCTTTTAAAAACCATCAGAATGTTACAAAGTAATAATGACCATTATTCATGTATTTGTACAAGTCTGTTTATTTTTACCCTTCGGAATAAAGGTTCTCTCATGCACTCTCATATAATCTTTTTTCTTCTATATTGTTTGAAGATTATTTTTCTTCTATATCATATGTGATTACAGAAGTTTTACAGGCTCTCAGGAAGTCTCATCATCAGGAGTTATACAGCACAATTGATACGCTATTACTTAACACTTTTTCAAGAGGAGTAAGGGAATGCAAACACTGTTTGCACAGGTTCTTTTATCAAAGAACAGACAAACACACATTCAAAATCCATAAAAATATTCTTAGTTCTTTTGGTTTACTCCCGCCTCAATCAAGAAGTGAATGCCTTTAGAAGTAAGCTTTTTTTTTTTAAAACACAATTTCCACAAATGTGTGCTTTACAGTGCAGTGGTTATATTCAAATCTTCACAATATCCATAAATCAAAATACCAAGATCACGACATTTACCATGAGCTAACAGACATTCACAGATAAATCTTAGTGTCAGTTCAAAAAGATGCCTTCTTTGAGCTAAAGTACATAAGGCTTTACTGGTAACAAGTTCTTATCGAAGATTTGCTTTATTCCTGTCATAGCATTTCTTTTTTTTTTTTTCTTCCCTTGTTTTACTTTTTGTCTTGGTCTTTTTCTGCATCCAGAAGTGCTGAACGGATTCCTAACTTCTTCAGCTCTTCTACAAGATCTCCATTCTGATGCATCTGGAGGAGTATATCACAGCCACCAACGAATTCACCATTGAGGTATACTTGTGGGATGGTAGGCCAGTTAGAGTAGTTTTTTATTCCTGCATAAGAGAAAGGAAAAAAAAAAAAGTATTAAAGGTTTTCTCTTCTCTTTAAATAGAATGGGTTTTTAAACAGAATATATTGCTTCAGCCCGAGAGAACTACTGATATTTTCATTTCTTTCCCACTGAGGAAAAAATTTCTCTATGGAACAGAAGCACTATCAGAAAAAGCACATTAAAGTTAGGTTTAGTTCTCATTCCAGCTCAAAGATGTGGGTTGAAAGATACAGAGTCAGCTCCTATACTCACTTCAAACAGAAGCTGCAAAAATGTAACGTCTCTTTTCCCTTCCAGGAAACAAGCAAATTTTTCAATCAATTAAGGAAATGAGAAGTCTTAAAAACATTGAGAACTGATTACATTCAGTTAGCCTTTATATTTCCCAAAAACACTTTAAAATATTTTATGTTCTTACTGAATTCATACAGTTATACTAACTACAGCAATTTCAATTGCAAGATACACTCTCCCCTCATTTCAAATTGCTTTATCTTTCACTGCCAGACCTTACAGCCCACGGGAGGGGCACAAAGGCTGAAGTCTCTTAAAAGTACTCACTAAACAAAACAGAGCTCAAGTCACAATTACGAAGTCCAGAATTATAGTTTAAAATTGTACTTCATAGAAGACAAATGTAGGACCATCCAAAAATATTAACTGATCAGCTGGTATAAATTGAATCCCAGCTTGGACTGAAAGACATCACGAAAAAAATAATACAAAACTATTATAAGTAACTTGCTAGCTTTTAAATGAGGCTTCAAACAAAGACATTATTTCCGTAGTAGAGGAAATAAGTTAAGAGTTAAATTTTACATCTGCATGCTCTTATACCAAGTCCACCAGCACTTGCTTAGGTATCAAGTTTTGAATTCCACAATTTAATACATTTTTCAATATGCAATACCTATTATTTTTCTACAAAGGCACAACAGCCCATACAGCAAATTTAAGCCTACAGCCAATACAGGTGCCTTTTCAGATCATCAGAGCCCATTCACCTTGGAAGCCAGCTCTCTAAGCTAACAGGCATGGGCTTTAGCACAGGCTGTCAAATACTAACAGCAAATATTAAGCCTGTATAGCAGAAAACACAGGGGAATTTGCTTTCCCCTTGGAAAACACTTTAACTTCTGAACATTATAGAGATAAAAACCAAAATATCCGCGAGAAAAAATAACCATATTAGCAAATTATGTTTACTTTATTGGAGCTTAAAACACTTCCTTTTTTAATAAATATGCAATGGGATTACAGTTTTAATGCATAAAAGATGAAAAAGAGCTAATAATTCCCTTTAGTCAAATACCAGTGTGTTTTAAAAAATCCACTAGAATAACAGTAATCTAGGAAAAAAAAAAAATTGTGACAAAGTGTTCCTATCTATGAAGTACAACATCAGCTAGGAGATTTTATTTTTACTTAAGATTTTGTGCATGGACAAACAATCCTTCAAAAGCCCAAAACAGCAAGTTTGGCATATAAGTCAAGGCCAAAAGGAACCCAGAACCATCTCACCTCATCTCCAGCACCATTACCTGTAACTTCTTTGTTAGCATTTCATTAACACATCAGTGGTTTAGATATAGTTCACAGAAATTATAAGCTCTGATGTCAACTTGTGTTTGGCAGTACTTTTCTTAAACACTCCTTGGCCTTTGAGCATTCAGAAGTGCTCAAACTGTCCCAAAATCTTTTAACCCATAACAATGGATTAAATGAAAAATTGAGTCCCAATATTCAGGCATGCTAAGGATAACCCTACTCAAAGGAGTCACTGCAGATACAAAATAGGGTTTGCTTTTGTTAAAGTATTGTAATGATAAACATGAGTAGAGAACCAAGGGCTCTGCATCATAAAACTACTGCTAATAAGCATTCCAGGGCAATATTTACACCAATTACTATTTCACAGAAATATTTTCTCCAAGGACCCAACTGCACAGACATACAAGTGCTGATAGTACTTCCAAGGTTCTATCCAACTTCAGATAAAAATATGAATATAAACAAGCTTAGTTGCTCTGTATGCTGCATTTCATGTGTTGGACAAGCTGCTTTAAATGCCTTCATGCCAGCGCTCCACCAGATTACAAACTAACACCTCCAGAACCGGCTCACCAACTCCTGGCTTAGTTGAGCGGTTACTGATACTATTTCAGCAGTGTTAAAGCAAGTTTGCCTGGTCTATGCTTGCTGCACTCAGGATGCGCTTTTGTGATCAATCCTTTGGCAATACAGACACCCCAAGGGATTTCCTCCCCCCGCTCCCTGCAGGTTAACACTTCCCACTGCGCTTCAGAAGCTGCAGCTCCTGCTTTGAACCACTGTTTGCTTTGTAAAGCCACACTCCACAGATGAGGTTTGCAGTTTGACAGCTGAGCTAGCACACTGTAAGGCGACTGTGAAACCAGAATCAGTGCAAAGTGCTAAGAAAAAGCATACCTAGTGCACTCCCACCCTATTTCCCCAACTCCAGTTACCAATTCTCAGTCTCTCTTGCCAGCATTAGCACTAACGAACAATGGGCCACATCAAGAACCGACTCAAGGAATCACTCTCACTCCCACCACACTTCCTCCAGAAAAGCAACACATTTTCATGGAGATCATTAGTACTGATGCAAGCATGATTGACTGAAAGCTAGCCCAAGGGTGGGAGGAAGGATCAAGACCACCCTCTTGGCAGCATCCCATGCTTAAGGTAAGGTAAAGCAACAATGAAAGTAATCTGAGGGTGAACTACCACAACAGTTCAAACCAGTTTAAATCACCACCACACATTCCAGTATGCAATCCCAAGCTTCCCCGCCACCTTAGTGACCTGAAGCAGCCTAGCGCTGTCCATCAGCTGAGAGCAGGATCACCTGTGACAGAGCCAACTTTGAGAAATTTGAATAGCAACGGAACCACAGTGCAAGACAGCGCCGAGGTCTCTCAACAACTATGCGGTTTCATCAATCTGAACGCTTCTAGGTGAAGAGGCAAGTAGTGGAGCTGTTCTGGTTTTACAGCTTGCCATATTTTAGCACAAGGCAAGTTTCAGCAGCTGAACTATTAACAACCTGAAAATAAGGTATTTCAACAGATACAGGAAAGAAACCAACCAGCATTTCACACAAGCCTAAACCACCATCTCTGCAAACAGCCAGCTCCTACTACAAATGGTATAAGTATATATATATATATATATATACTTGTATATATATATATACTTATATATATATACACACATATATATATATATATATATGCAAACATTTCAATTATCTTCAGCTGAATACAAAGCTGGTGACCAGCTCACATACAGTAATCTCATTAAAGATCAATCTTTAGCTGAACTTCAGCTATTAGGTATTTTCACAACTAAAAGCTCAGCATCCCCTCGCTAACCCCACATGCATGCAGTGCAGATCATGTTCACAGAGAGGGCTTAGGAAAGCATCACATGTTGCGTATTAACTTTTCAGCACCTGAGGCCAGCGCCAGGGAGCCACTGCTGAATCACACTGGGCGACCAACAGAGCTACAGCTTCCAGCAGCCCTGCCCTCTCCTCTGTCAGAGGCTGCTATCCACAGAAGCAGGCACATACCGGCTTTCTAGGGTGCAGTAGGTAACACAGTTGAAGCAATAAGACAGCCTGCTGGCCTCAAAAACTGCAGCGTTGTTCTCCAACTCTTCACTTCAAGGCTCTATCCCTGGTGCTGGCTCTGGCACTCACCTCACAGCACAAGAGGCTAGTTCACCTTGCACGCCCAGTGATCCAGTTAATAAATCGAGCTGGCTCTCCGTGCAGTCGGACAAGCGCCAAAGCCAGTGCATGGAAAGGAACAGAACAACTTATTTAAGCACCTGGGAACCAGTAGGATATTGTGCAAGTGTACGCTCTGTTACTGCATTCAGCGCAGCTTAGCCAAACAATCCGGATCAAACCACTAATTTCAATCTAAAGCTCAAGTAGCCAGGAGGGCAATGACCTCTCGGATCACCGAGCACAAGCCGGAGTTCATGTGGAGGAAACAGTTGCTGTGCTCAGAAAGGAGATGTTCCTGTTACATAGGAAGAAAACACTATATATATTCACACAGTCAAGATCCCAGAGATTATAACTGACAAATGCATTGCCTGTTCAAGGGCTCACAAAAGCCCCATCAATGAAAAGTGAAATGCTGATGGTTTGATTTCAAGGTTTTGTTCCCTTCTTTCCAGTTTATGAGTTTGTTCTAGTAAACCATAAGTTTAATAAATCTAGATATGTAAATAAAGTTTAGAAAACTATCATGATTGGCTCACCTGCCAAAGGCAGTAGAAGATTTACTTAAACAAAACCAATGTTCGTTAACAAAAAATGTCATCACACTCAAATTCCAGTATTTAAGTTTGGACACCATACAATTATACCTGTGAACTGAAAAGCAAGCAAGGATCAGGAAAATCAGCCTTCTGGCTGAAAGCTGATAAAAACTGAATTAGTCAGACAACACCAAAAACACAGGAGAAGGAAGTCACCCGATACATCCCAGTATGTGGATTTAAAGCACATTTTAGTGTGTTCTGGATAAGAACTGTTAATGTCATGCATCTGCAAGACTACTTTCTACGTACTTTTTTGTTGTACTTTCTCAAATAACAACATAAAACCTTAACAATCAGCTATGCACATTGAGGAAGGAAAGAAGGAAGAAAAGCATTAGGAAAAGAGAGAACTAGCCTTCTACAAGTAGCAAACAACCTTACACAGAACAGTTCCTACCACTCAAGCAGTAACGGTGAAACTATTACTAAATATTTCTTGTGCAAATGATTAGCATTATTTTGTACTTTATCAAAAGAACCCAGCAGGCAGTGCCAGCAGGGAATACAGTGGTATAGATCATTCATGAAGTTTCACCATACTGTTCACAGGGAAGAAAAGAAAATCTGACTAGATAATGAAATATGTAGGTCCCTTTTAACGGAGCTTTGTATCTATTAACTAGGCAAGGAAGCCTGGCATGAAAAGCCTGATCTCCAAGAGTTGGCCCGTAAGCGTAACTGCATTCTGTAGATAACCAAGACACTTTGGGGCTCAGTAAGAGCTACAGAAACCCAACAGGGATGCCCACCCAAAGCAACCTCCACAGCACATCTCTGCAATACGCTTCAAATTCCACAAACCCTCAAGCCCCCGGTTGTAGGCCTGCTTAGAAAACCCAACCAACCAAACAAAACTCCCACCCAAGCAAGCAAGCAAAGGCGAGCCAAACCAAGTCACACAGGTGACACGGGGGCAGGGCCTCGGCAGGGTGCAGGGCGGGCTGTCCCAACAGCCCCCAAACAGCCCAGGGGTAGTCCCGACCCCAGCACGGTCACACAGGCCAAAGCCTTCCCGGCAGGGAATCCGGTACCTCGGGGTTCTGGCTCTGCCCCCTAGCAGCGGCGTTCCACCAAGGGAAGCCGGGGACCGGCTCAGGCTGCGTGCAAGCCCCGGCCGCGGGCGGGAGGGGGCGGCACCCAAAGGTGACCCTCGGCAGCCGGCGCCCCCGGCCCTGCCGCCTGCCCCGGCCCGGCGCTGACCTTGGCGGAGGTCGGGGTCCTGCAGGACGTCGTGGGCGCGGTAGTCCTCCACGCCGTGCAGGCGCAGGATCTGTACGACGGCGTTGCTGAAGCCGCAGAGGGGCTGCGCCGGGCTGCCCTTCATGAACACCACCACTGGGTGCGCGCGCACCAACCGCTCCACCGCCTCCCGCGACCCCGAGCCGCTGCCGCTGCCGCCGCCACTCTCGGCTGCCCCGTCGCCGTCGGCCGCCGCCTGACTCAGCGGCCGCCAGGCCCGGACGCGCGCGGCGACAGCACCCAACCGCCATGCCGCTCGCACGACCCCGCTCATGCTGCCCCGACCGCCCACCCGCTCCCACTGCCGAGCCCCACTACACCCCGCCGACCCTGAGCCAGCGCCGACCGCCTATTGGCGGAGAGCGGGAAAGGTCGCAGGCGAACTTCTCCTCCACATAGGCCTAATCGCCCGCCAATCAGCGCCGACAGCCAGTAGAGTGAAGACACAACGAGCCTTGTCCCACCCAGCAACCCTGAGGTGCCTTGCTTTCTTATTTGTAGAGAGAACTGCGCTGCTGCCGTTGCATTGGGAGGAGTGCCTGTCAATCTAAGTCATTTGGTTACTCCCCGGGCGCGATTGGTCAGCCTTCCCTGGTGCGGTGTTTTGCTGGGGAAGCCCCGGGGGCGCGTGGTGAGCGCGCGGCTCCTTCTGCCTCCGGGTGGCGGCCGGGCTCGCGTGGGGCGGGCCCGTGCGCGCGTCGGCCGCCTTCTGCCTGGCCGGCGGCGGGGGATGGCCGCGCTGCTCGTCCCCGCCGCAGCCCGGCTGCGGAAGGGCAGGCTGCCCTGGTGCTCCGGCTGCCTGTGCCCGGTGACATCCTGCGGTACCGGCGTGCGCGAGCGGCAGCGGTGGGAGCGTGCCCGGGGAAGGGCAGCGCCGCGCCGTCCGCCTTTTGTCGGCGGAGGCGGCGTTAAGCGGGCAGCCGGCAAAGCGCGGGGCGGGCCTGTCTGCTCGGGGGCTTTGGCTGTGTCTGGTGGCCTGTGCGGCTGCACTCACGCCGTCGCTTTGGGCGGATCTTTAATGGGGTGAAGCTGGCGCCTTACACCAGCGAGAAACCAGCGGTTCCTGGCGTGCTTTGCTTCGGTACCAAGAGAGGAGACCCGAGGAACCGGTCGCGTTGTGCCACTTGCTCTGTCACTGGGACAGCTGGCAGGAGCGGCAGGAAGAGGGAGAGATGGAAGCAGGCTGGCTGCCTGTCCGGTTGGTGCTGGAAGGCACGCAGAGCTGCCCTGCGTCAGCGAGAGAAGCGCCGGGTTTGGGACGCGTCCTGCCAGCGGCCGTGTGTGCAGCCAGCTTTGAGCTCCTGGGCAGATGCCGAATTCGTTCCAAGAACTTTGAGCGGAGCGTGGAGGTGTCCTACGGCAGCCAGGTCCTTACATCCTGTAAGTAGAAGAAAGCGTTGAAAAGATTTCCTCTGTACTGATCCACAGTGTCTCACAAATAACAAATCAAAGTGTGTTTCTGAGTATTCGTGCACATGGCAGCTCTGGCATCTGGGCTTCTGGTACACTGATAGCCATTTGTATTACTTGCCTTTGTAAGCAAAATAATTTTTTTCCACCCAGTTCCACTCACGCGAGAGCTTACAAACAAGACCAGCTTGTCTTCTGCATTCAGAAGACTGGTGTTTAGTTCTTGATCTTTGTGGGATCCAGTTGATGCTCAGGTGACAACTTGTTTATCATTTTATATGAAACCACCTTCAGGCGTTGCTTCTGTGGCCTTTCACTTAAATTTAATTGGAACAAATTCCAAAGGGAATTGTGGCAAACTTGCAGTTTCTCATCCCATGTGAACAGCTTATGAATATAAAATAAGTGGTGCTGCAGTCTTTGAAAATATATATTTATGAAGAAATACTTACTGTTACGTATCTAAAGGCAAGGTTCATGTATTGTTGATGACACTGTGCATTTTCTGTGTTGGTATGTTTTTTTTCAGCAGAACATCAGAAGCCAGGCATGGTGATGCTGATCAAGACACAGAAAAGCTATTGCTTTCTGTGGTTTATATATTGTGATTGACATGGTGCAAGGTTGTTCAATATGAAAAAAAAATAAAACCCTGACTTTCATTGTAGCTATTCCTACAAGGAGACGATTCCTCAAAAATAAAAAGTGAAATAAGGACATAAATGGAAGTGTAATGAAGTGCTCCTTCCAGGATAATGTAACCACAGTTGAAGTTTCATCCTCTGCAGTCCAAGAGATGCCCTTGGTTGTTCGTACCCTGGGCATACCAGGCTTGCAGAGAGAGCACCTGTGTGAGGAAGCCGAGGCATGCCTGCAGGAGTCGCAGCAGCAGCAGCATGCGCAATATTCCTCTTGCAGTTACAGTTCTGTTGCCACGGAGATAGTGACTTATCCCATGTCATTATTGATCTGTCAACAGTAAGAGCAATTATGCGGTCTGATATTGTTTAGCAAATGGAGTAACATCTGCTGAACACTGAAAAACCGCTATAATTAGAAAGCTTCTCTGTGGTCTGTGTACCTGGGACAAATAAAAGTACCTGACTTGATGGTTACTCACTGTGGTTTTGTGAGATTGGCTTGTGAGATAATATTAAGCTTAACAGAATGCTTTTTAATATTTAGTATAGTCAGATGCTTTTGGATTATGGAATATGCAGCATGCTGTCAGTGGATAAACACTTTTCCATGCTAATAGGACTCAGAACAATTAGCCTATATGCACTCTAGAAACAGAGAGATAATTATATGTTACCTGGTCCACTCTTCTATCAGTTTAAGTGAAACTTCTTGTATTTTCCAGATAATGACTTAAATCACCTGTTCAGAAGAAATATTAATGGGATTCCCATAAGACTCCGGAGTTTTTGCTGATGTTCCTCTTAGGAGACTTACTGTCACCTCATTTTGAAAACAGTGATAAAAGCTCCACTATTCAAGCTACTGGGTTTCAGCTGCTGTGTCTGTGCTCCCTCAGGACGTACCCAGCTGACTGATCTCAGCACCTGCTGGGGCACTCTGAAAGTGCCTCCTTACGTTAAATTGGTGACTCTGCTGTTCTGTCTCTCAAGGTTAGTAGTTTATATTTCCACACGAGCATTACATAGTTATGCAGGGTTCCTGCGAGGCTGTACAGTAATTACTGCTCTATTATAAAGCTACTTGATGTCTATTATTTAATAATTTTATTCGGAGTAGTCCTTTATTCTTCTAAATCTCCTCTTCATTACTCAAGGTGTCATTAGATATTTACAGGACATAACTGTGCACGTTCACACAGTTTCCCGTAGCTGATTTCCCCGCTCTCCACCCCGCTGCGCACGCTCAGTCTTTCGAGTCGGGGGTCTCCGGGGCCCCTCCGGAGGGACGGAGTGAATGTTCCTCCTCGCCGTGTTCGCGAGCTGACCCCTCACTCGCTTCAGCTCCTGGCTGGTGCGCTCGGGTAGAGCTGTGTAACAGGACACCGCTGTTTCACAACCCAGACGAGGTGTCTGTTGCCCTTTATCTCGTTACAAACCTCTTAAACTTTTCTAAACATTCTTGAGGTTCATTTGCTTATTAAGAGCCTCTCTTCAAGAAGCAGTATTCTCTCCAGATTTGAAAAGGAAAAATATTACAGAGTTTTTACTTTTGAGCTATGCTTACTGTTTCTCTAGAAGCTAAATATCCATCTCCTGGGAAGGAAGGGAACTCAATTTGTATGCATCTATGTAGAGAATATTCTCACTGAACAGGGACATGTTGTGCTGCTTGAGGCCTGCCTGCACAACCCAGCCTTTAGCTACAGCACTGTAAGGGATAAACAGCCACGTTGTAAACAGAAAGGAATGTTAAACAAGATAAGCTAACTGCAGGTGGGGAAGAAGACGAAGATGCTCGTGTATATTTGCATGTATCCAATCAGTATGTAGTATCAGCGCGTG
>JAAGAY010137784.1:0-32930 GCA_011801015.1 Ardeotis arabs | reverse complement strand
CTCTCCATGTGCCTTAGCATGGTTTCCAGGAGAATCTGCTCCATCACCTTGCCAGGCACAGAGGTGAGGCTGACTGGCCTGTAGTTGCCCGGGTCCTCCTTGTTCCCTTTTTTAAAAATGGGGGTTATGTTCCCTCTCTTCCAGTCATTGGGGACCTCACCAGACCACCACAATTTCTCAAATATGATGGCCAGTGGCTTGGCAACTTCATCTGCCAGTTCCCTCAGGACCCGCGGATGGATCTCATCAGGTCCCATGGATTTATGCTTCAGGTCTTCCCTAACCATCTTCTATTGGCTCTTGTTAGGAATAAAATGGGTTAGATTGCACTTTCAGTGGGCAGGAATAATCATAAACAACTTTGTTAGCAGCAAGTAAAATTTTATACATAATGGCATATCCCACTGCATTTGTTTCTTTTTCAGATTGGAGAGTCCTAGATTACTCAGCCATCACATGAAAAGGAATATTTAGTCATTCTTGTTGCCATTTTTTGTTGCTGTAAGCTTTCTAGCTTCTCCTATATCATTTTTGAGACAGGAGACTGGAAGTTAATACGTATTCAAGTTGTAGGCCAGTCACAGATTTCTATAATCTGAAATCATGCTGGTTTATTCTGTATTTCTTGCCTAACAATTCCTAACACTAGATTTGTTTTTCTCCTTGTTACTCACTATTGCTGCATTTTTCATGGAGCTATCTATTATAATCACGAAATATGACTACAGAATGATAACAAACATCTTTTTATATGTGAAATTGGTGTCTTTTTCACCACTCAAACTGCTTTATATTTCTGTACATTGAACTACCAGCCACTTTACCACCAGTCACACTGTTTCATAAGGTTTTCCTACAATGTTTCATACTCTGCCCTTGTCTTTACTGTTCTGAAAAACTTAGTATCATCACAAAACTTTCTTTCCTCACTTTTTGTTTCTCCTTTTGCAGGTAATATCTGAAAAGATTTAAAATCTTCCAGTGCAGAGCTCTGCAGAACTCAGACAGCCTCTGTCTACTGAAAGGACTATTTCCTCCTGCGCTGTGTTTTTTACCTTTTTAGCATTTATGTATCTATTCACGGACCTTCTTTCTTACGCTGAGGCTGCTTAGTTTCCCTAAAGTCTTTGATCAGGGACTTTGTGTAAAGGCTTTGGAAATCCAAATAGACTGTATCAACCAGATAATTCCTGTGCTGTTTCAATTACCATCTCATTTCCTTTTGCTTTTAAGTTGATTGAATATGCTCTATTGCTGTTCAGAATTTCATTTTTATTTTTCAATTCAATTTCTATCAGTGAAACTGCTACCCATGTCTAAACTAATGTATTTTTACCTGCTTTTATATTCAAGGGTCTTTGCTGCTTATTTTCTCCTGAGATATTGATTATTGCCTACAATCTACTCTTGATGACAGGTTTCAATGCCCAAATTAGGTTGCTTGTTTTAAAATCTCGTCACTTTCCTCCTTCATGTTTCTCCTGCGTATTTTCGAAAATATCAAGCTTCTTTAAATTAAAACTCTCCTTTTCTATGAGTGTTAGAACACTGAGAGTGGTGAGGCTGTTGCTAAGACCATCACCTCCAGTTCTCGGCAACGCTGTCTCATTGACTTTGCGTGGTTCTCCACTTGTCTGTTTATAGCTATTTGCCAGCTCTTGTCCTGGAATGGGCTAAAAATTTGTGGAGATAGAAGTTCTCTCAGAACTTCCTGTCTCATGTCTTTACAGACCCCTGACACACAGTGAGCTCTCAATTCATGACTATGTCCACAGACTGAGGTAATTCTGGAGCCACTGCAGATGCCTTTGGCGTGGCTCCTGAGCTCATAAAAACTGCCAGCGTGTACTCAAGCACTCCCGCATCTATGTTACACCTAATTCACACATCAGGCAGTCTGCTTACAGGTAACTGAGGGTTAATTGCAACAGCAGTGTATTTTTTTATGTGTTTGTCATAGATCCTGTCACCTCAGAACCACAGTTGACCAGCAGGAAAGATAATTGACTGCTAGAAGAGCAAACTCCTGATTATCTCCACACTACAGTTCAGAAAATCAGCCACTAGTGAAGAAAAATAGCTCCTTCCTACACCAGGCAGTTGAATAAGCTCTCCCAAAAGCATTGGGTAAACAGAGAAGTGCAATATTCAAGGATCTTACAGAGTCAATAAAGTAAGAGCTATGCTGCTTGCTAAGAGCAGACCTTCTCAGGACTTAAGGAAAGGATGAAGCCAGGGAACTATTAGGGACATAGGAGTAGCAATAAGAGATTTTTTCCCTGCATTTTCTATATTGATTCTTAGCTAAAATTCTAGTTTCTCTTCTCTTCCCTTTTTATCTATCTGAATGCAGCTGCTGGGTTTCAGTACACACATACATCACGACCTATCAGACAACACGACCTTCTCCTGCTAAGCAACTGCTGATGGCGCCTGGCAGAGCCAGGCAGACATCAAAGCTCCTTATAAATCTTCACGTGTGAGAGTAAGGAGAAGACAGAATGAGGAAGAATGCAAGAAAGGATAAAAACAAACTTTGTGACAAGTTAACCATTGTCAATTAAAACTAGATTATTGCTGGGATTAAAGTGATTTTATTGCTCAGTTCAGCTGACATTAAGGGAAAGGAATTGAATAGATGTGCTGCTCTGTCCTATGGCTAATCCATCTTGTGATTGTGCAGCCCTGCCTGATAGCTGCACTGGCACAGGTAAAACTGCTAACCTGGGAAAAAAAAGAAAAAGAGAAAAAAACAAAACCAAACACATCTTATAATAAATATAGTTTATCAAATCCACATTTTCCTGTCAAATTCTGCTACACCGAATGAATTTGGAACATGAATTGCTTTCAAGAAAGCAAGTTTTGATATTCACACACACTGTCATCTACCAGAGCTGGGGGATGAGGAAGGGAAATAGAAAAGGGATATAATTCATTCTCTAGCTTATTGAGGAAAGTTACCGTGCTCACATGCTAGTAACGAATACCATTGTTACTGCTGCAATTTCATATTCTGACTAATATTGTACACAGCCTACCTGCCATTAGCCTGTCTTTGAAGCATTTCCTTCCCTTGTAAATGGCCAAAGGGTTGTTCTTGATAATATAAATTTGACAGCACAACATTAGGCATGTAAGGTATTGCACCTCTGTGCCTCCTACTCATGTATTTTTTCAGACTTAGCTCTCATAAGGCATTTTTTTAAGATTCAGAAAACTTTCTTCAAATATAAATAATCAAAGGGAGATTCTGCTGACTGAAAGCTTAAGGATTTTTTTTTTTTTGAAAGGTTATTGAATCATCAAAGAAAGTTACAAAATATTTGTAACAGATAAGACCTAGGCTTGGGAGTAATTAAATTCTACTCAGATTTCACTTCAGCCTTCATTGAATCAGTGCTTCTATATTTTCTCTTAACTCACTCTGAGGAAGCTCTGTGCATGGTGTCACCCAGGTTTGAAGGTTTTCCTCTTGCATACTCTCTGCTCTGAGACAGCCAGGGCTCTGGCTGCACAGCACGTGCTGAACATCACTGCTTACCAGGTCTCTTCTCTGGAGAGGAAGGAATTTGTCACATATATTCAGGTGAAGGTAACATACAACAAAGCAATCTCCTGTATAAATTGTGAATTGGAAATTTTTTTGAATGGTGTAATTCTACTAAATAAAAAGCAAATTTGCACATTTAGTCCAGTGAAGAGAAACAAAAATCAGCCAGGACTATTACCATAAAGAGACCAAAGGGCTGACAACAGGCTGAAATTAATAAAGGGTCCAATTAGACCTTCATAAGTATTGCTAGTTTCATACCAAAATCTTTACAAGTCAGATTTACTTTGCAAAAATCAGAAGAAAACATTCTTAGATTCTTTTAAATTTATTTTTTCTTATCAATTGAATGTTGTTTTGCTAATCTAGTCAGCAGAAGTATGAGGGCTGCTGTTCAGAAACATCACACCTATGAGATTCTCCACAACACAGAAACCTTGCATTTTATTTTATCTACTTTCTCTATTTACTTGCTAAGCAGTTCTTTGCCACATTAATTAGTGCATTAAAATTTAATTCTTATTAGCTACTGAAATCAGTTGGAGAAAGCTATCTAAGCAAGTATTATCCCGTTACCACGTCTATATTATTGAAATTTAACATTAAGTGGTATTGTGGTAGGTAGGTAAGGCTCCCCAGTTTTGTAGGAAATGCCACCTAAGTGGCACCTGGCTGACCTGAGTTCACAGTCTTGCTGGATCTAGGGCACTACCTTAACCTCAGACCAAGTCTCTAGCTCATACCATTAAAACCAAATGCCTTACTTCATCTTCCATGACACATCACAGTTTCTAGGAATGCATAGCTATATTTTGCAAAACACAAAAATGTTGGAAAGAAGATCATAGAATCATGGAATCTTAAGGTTGGAAGAGACCACCAAGATCATCAACCCAACACCACCATGCCTAATAAACCATGTCCAGTATAATATTTATATATATATATAAATTTATAATTATTTATACATTTATATAAGATTTAGATGTTAGCCTTACTTTTAATGGAAGCTGCCATATCCTAGCTAATCATTTCATGTAATTCCTTATTTCCTTTTTCCCTTATTTCTCATCAGCATACATATCAGATTTGCTAAATGGCTTTGCTAGTTTCTAGGAAAAGCACCATTGCAATGGAATGTCTTATCATAATATGTATTTAAATCAGCCAAAACAGACTTCCATAGACTTAAAACTGCTCTCAGCAATATAGTAAGAATAGGTACATGATAACAATGTGATCTTTTTTATTCCTGTAAATTTGATGCATATTAGCAATATCTGCAGCACTTTCTATGCTGACTTGCAATTATGGACTACCAAATATTAACAAAGATTTGTTTCAGTCACAATGTCCAATTAATCACTGCAGCAAAAGGTGGTTTTCTCCAGTCAGCTCTGAAGTGCTTTGTCCTTGTGTTTGACAACTGAAGAATCTGCCATATTACAACAATTCAAAAAATTGCTTTTGAAAATTAAGACCTCAATAAAAAGTAAAAAAAAAAAAAAAAAAAAAAAAAAAAAAAAAAAAAAAAAAAAAAAACTTTAGAAAAAAAGAGAGATAAAGAACACTTTGGAACAAAAGAAATATGAAAATAATCCAAATTCTATCCCTCTCAAAGCTGAATTATTGTAAATATTTAAGTATCACAAGAATTTCCCTTATACATGCAGTATAAGGCTTCAAGTACAATTTCAGAGCATGCAAATGTTTAAGAAAGTAACTACAGGAAGAAAACAAGAAGTTTCACTGACTCCTAAGGGTTCTGAAATAGACCAGCTTTAAACAAAATGCACATAGGTGGGAAACTTCTTTTTCTTTACAGAAGCTGGACAAGGACAATCTTCTCCACCTCAACATTATTTGCACAGGGTGGTAGTGTCTTTTTAATCCCTCTTTATTTCATTTTATGGTTTTAAAAGTATTGTACAAAGAGAGGAACAAAAAGGAGAAATTATCTAAGGGTTACTATTCCTCAGTGTAGAAATCACTCTTAAGCTAATTAAAACCAAACATTGTTGTGAGCTGTGTCTTCTCTTGATCAGAATTTGGAAAAGGAAATATTTTTTTTAATTAGAAGTATTTGCATTTCCTGAAAAATCAGTGAAGGTTAATAACTTTTTTGTGGTTATTAAAGCCATAGAGGAATAATGGGGGCAACAATTTAATGATCTAGTTGGTTGCCATATTAGATATCTGGTGTGCAAGATTTTTTTGCTGGGGGGTGGAAGGGTTTGCATTATTGCAAAATAATACAAAAATCCCATTTTTTTTTCTTTTCTTACAACTGAACAAGGTTTTAGTTAAAACTATAAATTTAGTCTTAACTAGAAGCTAATGACCTCATTCAAAAAAGGCAGTACTTTGACATTATCATTGAAGGATATTTTGAGCATCAAAGATGCACAAAAACAATAGACTGGAGTGTGCCACATGAGAAAAGTAACTTGATGCAAACATCATCTGATAACCAAAACTGGGTATTTAATACAGCAATTATTAAATTGTGGTCTCAGATACTCCTAAACATTTTCTGTAATTTACCTGCATTATTTCCATGACAAGCTAATGTAAAATTCAAGAAGAAAAATGCATCAATCTGTATGTGGTGATTTTCTGAGCAAACGATAAGATTAAGAATCTATTAAAAGAATTTATGAGGTTTATTCCTAAGCAACTGTAGGAAATTATGATTACCTTTGCGGGCAGTCACTCCTTCAAGATCATTTCCAATTGTTTCATGTCTAATTTAGTTCCTATATATTCACCAGCATGTTTCAGAAAGGTCTAGAGTAATACCTGCTAAAAGAGATAAGCTTTACTGCAGGGTTTCATTCATGGGTAGAATTTGGCAATATGAACCTGATAGAGTAAACGCAGTTTTAAACAAACACCAATTTATCATCTGTGGTGAACACAAGTGCATTCATTCTCAAGAGCTCACAAAATAAACCCACAACAAGTGAAAAGTATCCCAGGGCCCTGTAAATTGACGTAGTCCCACAGAGTGTGATGAATTACATGGAAATCTTCATTTTTTTTAGTATAGCAATTATTAAATTGTGGTCTCAGATACTCCTAAACATTTTCTGTATTGACCATTTACTTAGCATCCGGTGATGCGAGCCCTGCAGCTGAAGAGCATGCTGAAGAATGTGAGCAAACAGAGATAATATCAAAATTAAAACTCTAGAGAGCAAAGATTAATTTGGGGATTTTATATCTAGGTTACTTGTAGTTTAATTTGGAATTTTTTTAAGTACACTAAAATGTGCATATGCACTTCTTTGCTTTGCAAGAAAAGGGAATAAATATTTCCTAACTTAAAAGCTTTAAGGAAGACAATTCCTTGTGACTCTGCAGCTACCTGATATGACAGAAAAAGAAAGGAAGGTATTCTTCTGACAAATGTACCAGAATTTGGATACTGCTACAAATCATGCAGGAGGCACTTATTCCTACAAGATTATGAGCTTCACATCGAGATAAATTAAGAATGTCTTCGGGCTGTAAAAAAAAATCTTGGTAAACCCATTAAAGTGTTTGAATAGCCACATAAAGGTAGCATATCTAATTTTCTTGTACAGGAAATTATAACTTGAATAGCTTTCAAGCCCAGTCTCAGATGCCACGTTGATAGCTTAAGCTAAAGTTCCTGAGTCAGACATCAAGTACAAGCATGCTGATGCTCTGCATGATCACATTCCTTTATATTTCATTGCTCACAAGGAGATAATAGTACTACATACAGGAAATAAGTTTTGCTGAGGGTTTGTGTGGGTGGTTTTTGGGCGGTAGGGGGGTGAGATGCACAGTGTGTACAGCATAAGCATTTCAAACCAGATTTAGATAAAAATCTTCCATTACAAAAACCTTCACCACTGCAAGGACCAGAAGACTATGCCACATACTGAAGCAGCAACAGAAGATCATACCACATCCCATTTCTTTACCAGAATGACTGATATGCTATCAAATACCTCAGAATCATCCGTTATTCATGTCTCCACAGATATTATTCAGTAGACTAGCCACAGTTTTAACCAGTTAGTGGGAGAAGCTCTGCCAGCTGACTTGTTTCACAAAGCTTGGATTCATGAGGAAATTCTGGAATACTGTAACTTATGTCAGCTTTTCAAAAGAGGAAGTAGACGAGAAGAATAGCAACAGGATGCTTAAGTGGACAGCAGCCCCTATAAACATGGCAGAAAAGGCTACAAGAGCCTCACCAGAGGAAAAAAAAATGAAATAGCAATTGAAAAGGGAAGCAATCTTACAAGTTATGTGTTTCTAGAAAGATTTTTCAGAAACTGGTGTTCAGTTCAGTGCTAGACACTGAATACTAGTTCAGATGCCCTCAGTTCAAAACACCTGAAAGGCTCAATTTACCAAAATGTGCAATTTCCTGGGTTCAACACAGAGAAAAAAGAGTGAGATGTAATGGTCTGTGATATACACAAAAGCTGAGAATACATAAGGCAATGATGTGTTCTGGCCCTAGATGTTGTGAATCCATTATATTTTAAGATACAACATTACCTAGAGCACACAGAGTGTTTGTCTTGAACAGGAGGAAGGAAGCATAATGAATACACAGTGCAGAGGAAAAGTTAGGCACATATCTTACAAGTTCTGCAACCTATAAAAGAATGAAGACATGAATTCATGTTAGTTATTTTCTTACACATTTGTTCATTTTGTATAAACATTACAACAAATGTATTTCCTACTCTATCGCATAGCGACAAAAATGCCAAACAGTTAATTTAATACAGATTATATTCATGGGAATGAATTCTGTAAAGATCACCACCTCAATGGAAATTTGATTCTAACAGCTACATTCATCTGGCAAGTTAATGAAAGCAAATGATCTCTGATGTGAGAGGGATTCTCAAAAGAGCTGAGTGTTGATCTAACTTTGAAATTGCATACTGAAATTAACTTCAACAGCATGCATACTCTGATTGAATCTCTAACCAGCAACTGCCAACACAAATTCAGGGTTTTTTTTATGAATAAGGGCTGATAACTACTTACAGATATTCAGCAGATTAGCGATAGTTTGTAACTATTTCACAGTATATTATTTAAAATAATCAAATCTGAGGAACCATAACTGCCTATAGATAACTAAAGAATAGTAAAATATTGATTTAATCTTTTAAAAATTATCTTCTTAATTTAAAAACAACTAAGTAAATAAAGTAGGGTTACTCTAAGTACCCTACTCCAACTTCCAAATTGTTTAATTTTCTGAACCAAGAGATAAATAGACTAGATATAAGGAAGAATTTTTTTTAAATGAGGGTGGTGAAGGACTGGCACAGGTTGCCCAGAGAGGTCGTGGATGCCCCATCCCTGGAAACATTCAAGGCCAGGTTGGACGGGGCTCTGAGCAACCTGATCTGGTTGGAGATGTCCCTGGTCCTTGCAGGGGGGTTGGACTGGATGCCCTTTAAAGGTCCCTTCCAACTCAAACCATTCTGTGATTCTGTGATTAAAAAATAATTCATTGACCCTATATACTTTTATCCCAACTTGCCAAAATAAGCATAAAAAAGACATCCTAGTGTCCTTGAATTATGATTAGTTTACTAATTTTCAGTCTTTTAGGGATAAGCCACATGTGCTTTTTCTGAGAAAATGACCTTACATATATATATAAAATTCATCAACCAAAATTCATCAATGAAATAAGATATGTTTCTATTGTTTTTAATGGACCAAGAACTGGAACAATTGCCTTCTATGCAGTCTATAAAATGGAACTATGGTAGGGGGAAATATTTTATTAGCAAAAAGCTGCCATAATTTGTATTTACCTTTTTATTCTTCTTTACAGTTTAGGAGTGGTAAATCACTGAAAGCACTTCATTCAGTGAATTCAGATCTATAGCACTGTGTGATAAATATCACTCTGAAACTCAAGGGACACCAGATTATTAAGAAACCAATTTGTTGAGGTTTTTTTTAAGTCATGAATTTAAAAAGACACATATTGGAATAGTTATCAGAAAAGTGTGAGAATTAACTTCAAAGGAAAGAAGAAATTATACTGTGTTTTCCACTTTGCTTTAATGAAAAATAGCAAGAAAACTATGTTTCTTTTATTTAAGAAGGAAAGGAATTTGGTCTATGCCTGATGCGATTTCTACACTTGTATAAAATAGAACATTAAAATAACAGACATGAGTTCAAGGATACTTTTCCAAAAATAAGTCTTTCAGACTGCCAGCTCCTCTCTAAAAGTCAGGATAAAGCTATAGAAGGAGAAATTGATTGCCTCCTACATTTGAGTATCTCTAAGCCTGCAAGCATAAAGAAGATGGAGAGCTAAATGAGTGAGAAGATTAATTAGCAATTTCCAAACAGTTACTCAGAGCAATGCTCCATGATTTGCAACACTTAAGTAATTATTGTAGCAGCTTTTACAGAATTACTACATTACTGAAATAGGTAATTCAGATTTGACAATCCAAATCAGTACATTGAGGTCCATAAGATAATGACAAGATATGCTGTACTTACGATGTCACCTAACTCCACGACATTCAAAAAAAAATGTTAAATGTCCAACTTCAACAAAGTCCATTGCAATCTATAAGTAAAATGCCACGTACACCATGTTTGTACACATTCATTTTCCCTCTATTTCCCTCTACAGCTACAGGAAAACCAAACTCAACTAAATATTGCAATAGGATCCAGCTAGGGCTGAAAACGACAGGAAGATCCAAACAAAATAGTGCACTGTCAAGTCAAAAGGGAAGAATATACTGAGAGTCTCCACAGACTACCTACCTGTGCTTATTTTCCTCCAGTTTTGATACATCTGTTTTAGGAAATAAAACAATGCACATAAATGTTTATAATGAGTGCTGTAGCACAGCTGATGACACAAGGTACCTTCCCAAAAACCTCTCAGGAACGTTCCACAGACAAAGGTCAGTCCGCCCAGGAGAAAGTTTATGTGAGGCCATCCTGTTTCTGAGACTAAAACAATTTGTTAGCAATGACATGAGCAATTCCATGACTTTTTCCCTCAGAACTACAACATTTTCCAGGATGCATTAAATTTACTTGCACAGATACAGCATTTCTCATGCTTTGCCTTCAAGTTCCTAATAAAATCTGCATCACTATCTGTCCTTACACTAAGCACTTTTTCCATAATTGTCTCCTGTGTAGGCAAACATAAACACAAGGGATTTACCATGTTCTTCTAAGTTTCCTCTTATGGAAACTTTTTTTTCCACCCTACCATTCCACTGAGACAGGCAGGATGCAGCTGCCAAGATGCTTCAATTCTAGGTGGATGCTGGTGAGGTAGGTAATTCCTGGATACATGGAAAAGTCCATTTAGGGGCTTTCAGTCTTCTTAAATTTCTTTCAGATGAAAGAAAACCAAAATATAACATTCAGGAATGCACTAAAGTAACTTCTAACTGCTGATGGGTATCCAGTCTAAGAGGCAAGGCTGGGCCTTGTCTGAAGAAAGGCTCATGAAACACAATGTGGACATGGTGTGGATGCCTCAGCACCATCTAATCCTCTCTACAGACCTACTTATATTTCGCCGTGCTGTGTGACAATGCATACATAGCCTATATAATAAATTACTTCAAATCTCTCTTGAAAAAAAAAAAAAACTGGGAGAACCAAGCAACTAGAACTTTTTCTAACAAAATTCTTAAGACTGAAATTGATTTCTTTGCCTTCAGCCTCCATAAACCAATGAAGTAATGATATATTAACAACAAGTATCCCCTCAGATAGCGGGTAAATTCACTTAGAGAGTTTGAAAGATAATTTTTCACAGAATCACAGAATTGCTGAATTTGAAAGGGACTTTGGAGATTATCCTTTCCAAGTTTCCCACTCAAAGCAGTTGAACAAGGGCAGCACTATGTTCACATGTACTCTGAGTATCTCCAAGGAATGGGACCTTACAGCTTCTCTGGGCAACCTGTTGCAGTGTTCAATCGCCCTCAAAATAACAGTTTTCTTATGCTTAGGTAGAATTCCTTGTATTTCAATTTGTGTCTGTTGCTTCTTGTCCTGTTACTGGAACCACTGGAAACAATCTTGCTCCATGTTCCTTACCACCACCCATGAGGTATTTATACACATGACTAAGATCCCCCTGAGCCTTCTCTTTCCACGTTGATCAATTCCAGCTCTCTCAGTCTTTCTTCATAGGAGAGATGCTCCAGTTCCTTCATCATCGCAATGTCCCTGAGCTAGACTAACTCCAGTAGCTTCACGGCTGTCTTGCACTGGGGATACCAGCACTCCAGATGCTCCAGTTGGCCCTCAAACTTCTAGTGACTGGCTTCCAGCTGACCTTTGTGCTGCTCTTCACAGCTCTTTAACTCCAGCAGTTCAGGCAATTTCCAATCCACCTCATGGCTGATTTACCTAGCCTGCACTTCATCAGTTTGTCTATGAGGATGTTATAGGAGACAGTGTCAGAGCCTTACTAAAGTTGGGGTAAGCAACATTCACTTCTCTCATCTACCAAACCAGCCATCAACTGTAGAGGGCCACCAGGTCTTCTTATGCTTTGGGCTGTCTCAGTGACTGAGCTTGAGTTCCAAAACTGGGAGCTCACCTAAGTCTATGGGTTTTTTTTTAAATAGGTGTTCAACATCACTTTCCTGAAAATCAGTCTTCAGATGATACTCCCTATTTTTCCTAAAACTGTACAACAGACCTAGACAACTAAATGCTGTCACATTACTTTAAAACCCATGGTGTTTTTAATGACAATTTTAAAAACTACTAAATATTGAATTAAATACTGAATTACAATATGTTTTATGTGAAGACATTAACACATTTTATTGCCTCTAAATATGATCATGATTAAATGATAGAAATAACGTATATAATATTTCTTATCTTTTATAAATATATGTATGTATGAAACACTGAGAAGTGTTCTGTTTCAGATGATAATTTTGGTTTCTTTCATCATAAGCCAAGATTTTTTTTCTGACTTCATGACTGTTGAAGGCGGAAGAAAAGTGTGATATATACTACATTTAATTACTTCAGCACCAGTATGTTTCATAGTTAAGAAAAATATGTTAGCACTGCTTTTTCTCAGGAGGACAAAAAAAAAAAAATCAGCAAAGTGGCATTTTTATGTTGATTCTTTGAAACTGTATTTTTCAGTACTTGCTTTCAGAAATGCACACAATGTTATGTACCAGAAGAAAATGTGATGCATAAAGGGGAGAGACAAACACTTACACCTCTGTAGCATTTGGATGAGGCTCTGTAGTATCGGTTAAGGCCAGGCTGGATGAGGCTCTGAGCAACCTGATCTGGTTGGAGATGTCCCTGCTCCTTGCAGGGCGGGTGGACTGGATGGCCTTTAAAGGTCCCTTCCAATCCTAACCATTCTATGATTCTATGATTTGAGTATAGAAACTAAATGCAACTTTTGAATCTATCTCAAACACAATGTGTTTTTCTCCTTGCTTTCAGGGAAGAACCCAACCACCATCAGTGCATGATCTCAAAACAGTAATGCGTTTGACAGGACATATAGCAGCACAGCTGCACCAATACTTCAGGAAATGTTTCCCTTCCCCCTCTGTATACTTGAAAGAGGGAGTATTGATTCTAGTCTTACATATCAACATTGCAAAACATAAGAGAAAATAACCTGTTTCAGACTGTTTCTTACCACTTTATTAAAGATCGAATCAAACTTGTCTGTTCTCAGTATATCCACTTTATCCCAATATAAGAAACACAAAATTGTATTTCCTAAAGCATGGGAGACTACCCACCTGCTGGATGAGGATTGACAGAAATCCCATTTCTGAAAGCTGAAATGGCAGATGGCTTTTCTTGATCTTCATTGGATGGATTTCTTGTAATATGAAGTGTATCCTTTCATTTGACATACTCTTTCTCATTGATTTCCAAATGACAAATAACTAAGAAATGCACTGAGAAATAAACAAACAATGGCCTTGGACCTTGATTTGTAAGGACTGGACATTTTCTTGAATTTTGATTTAATTTTCAATTAAATGAAGACATAATGAAAGGCAGCCAACTTAATAAGGGTTTTGAATAGCTCCTTTAATTGCCTCATATAAGAAACACTTCTAAAAGCTAAACTTTGGCAGAACGCCGATGCAGGTTGCAGGCAACTTCTCTAGAAGCTGTGGACATATACTACAGTAAATATATTTACCTTATTTCAGTGAAATTATTCAGAATGTGGCTTTAGTATCTTTTTTTTTCCCTGTATACTTCTATTTCTGAATACAATTATCTATTTACAATGGTTAGATTTTAGGTTTTACTTATATTCTAAAGTAGGGGAAAAAAATCTTTCAAAACACAAGGACATTGATATTTCTTAAAGAAAAATACCATAGCCTATGACCATGGTTAATCTGATACCATAAAAAAAACAAGTTGCTAATCAATCAAAAAGATGATCAGAGGGCTGGAGCACCTTTCCTATGAGCACAGGCTGAGAGAGTTGGGGCTGTTCAGCCTGGAGAAGAGAAGGCTCTGGGGAGACCTTATAGAGGTCTTCCAGTACCTCAAGGGGGCCTACAAGAAAGATGGGGAGAAACTCTTCAGCAAGGCCTGTTGTGACAGGACTAGGGGTAATGGTTTTAAAATAGAGGGAGGTAGATTTAGATTGGATATTAGGAAGAAATTTTTTACACTGAGAGTGATGGAACACTGGCCCAGGTTGCCCAGAGAGGTGGTGGATGCCCCATCCCTGGAAACATTCAAGGCCAGGTTGGATGGGCCTCTGAGCAACCTGATCTGGTTGGGGATGTCCCTGCTTCTTACAGGGGGGTTGGATTAGATGACCTTTGAAGGTCCCTTCCAACCCTAACCATTCTATGATTCTATGATAATCCTACTAGGTAGGAAAAAGTTTCCTCCACACTCAGTCTTGGCACTGGAGTTTACTTCGCAGGGCTTTAGAATAATGAAGAAAATAGGAAAAATACAACTTTCCTTTTTTTTCCACAATCATTATGTCATTTCAATATGGCCAGAAAGGGTCTGATTTTGATACATAACCGGAAGCCTCTTTGAAAGACTGATGAAGGTATGAGCGCTCAGCTTACTTTGTCACCTACTTACAGTTAACGTGACAGAAATTACTCAGAACAATGTCTTTATATACCAAGATGGCATACAGTTATCTTAAGCATTCCTTCTACACAGAGGGATGTTTCTAGAGGAGTGGTTAAAACATTGGTAATAATAAATTATTTCAAAAGTGATCCTGCTAGGAAATAATGTAGGAAGAATTTCAACTCTTCCTTAATAACTGCTCTTGTTGCTGGCAAGTCAAATCTAAAAAGAGACTGTCTTCTTTTGAAGTTCTCTTTCTGCCTCCTCCCCCGTAGTAACTGATGGAAATAAACACAAGCAACATATGTAGAAAGGCCTCTATAGCCAACGGTGCAGCAGAAAAAGGCAATCTTTCTTTCTGTGGCACTGTTAAGTGAGCAGAGAATCAGTGCAGAAGCACAGAAAGGTCATAGCAGTGGATGTGGCAAGAAGGAAAGGAAAAAGACAGAATTGCCATACACTAGAGTAATGAGAGGTTGGAATCAAGCTGCAATGCTCTAGGAGTTAGGGCATACCACAACAGGAGCCAGAGTCCTACATCGTTTATGGTGGACGTGAGATACACTGGAGAGAGACAAGAGAAAAAAAATCTGAAAAACACCACAGAATTCTTTGCACGATGACTCTGGGCTGTACATGGTCTAGGATCAATTTCAATCACAGTGGCTAGGAAAGGAGTGTGCTTCTGTTTCAAAGGAATATAATCATTATAGGAGACTCACTCTTTTCAGTATTACAGCACTGCAGAGCCTGAAAGACTGCATTAAACAACATGCATCAATGCAAAAATGTGTGCAGACATTTCTCTCTTTACATTAATCTCTTCTACTGTGTTTATTATATCATTTGATCTTATGACAACTTCTACTCCTAGGCTTAGTGGCACCCTCCTCAACATTTTCCTTCTTCCAAATACACAACCTCCTGAAAACGCACACTAAGCAAATCTCCAGACTAGAAGGTCAAGCTTTCAGTGCACATACTCACTGAACTGTATTCACCCGCTAGTAAATTCAGCTGGTAAATTGGAAAATGCCATCGCTGCAAGAGTTAACACCTTATTCTATGCAAAATAGAATATTTTTGAGATCATCTGATTCCAAGAACTTCTATGGATTAGTCAATACTTTATACTTTTTGGAAACACTTTATAACACAAGTACTTTATGCTCATTAAAATAAATCATTAGAGCTAGTTTTAGACTAACATTAAGGTTCCATTTTGAATTCTAATCTGATCTTTAAAACCACTTTATATGTCGTGCTTTCTGAACATTTCCTACAGACCCACTAGATCTGTGCATTATCAAAATATAATCTCATTGAAGACAACAAAACAATGTTGATATATGAGTTCATTTTTTAAAAAGTTTCTGAAGTGAATACAGGGAATTTCAAAGGTATTAGGCTGAAAGCCTTTGATAACAAAGTTCATTATTTAACTGAGGACAACATGCTTCCTGGAAAGTAACAGTGAAATATTTGCCTATTAATCCCACCTGTTTCAACTAACAAAATGAGACCACCAGAACTTTACTACGGGAAAGGATACACAATCTAATCTGCAGTTACGACTTATTTATATCCAAACTAGCTTTAACTCTCTAAATTCAATCCAGCATTGTAGTCGTAGAAGTAAAGAACTCCTAAGACCTGCAGAGGATCTTGGACAAATGCAACCAGGCTGTGTTAAACATCACAGAAACACTGTTATCAGCAGCTGTGGCAGATCAGGGAGCTACAATTCCAATTCTGGGCAAAATCAGAGTAATTCTTCTGCATGCAGGACTTACAGAAAGTATCATTTTCAGAAAAAGGTTGCCAAGAAGCACTTCAACTAACAAAAATATCCAAGACTAAGAGGGGTATAAAGATATGATAAAAATCTTCAAGTATTTAAGAAGGTGATGAATAAAAAAGGAACCAGTGATTCTTCAATGTCTGCAGCAAATGAGTCAAAAAAGTATTGTCCTCAAAAGCAGCACTACAGGCTTGTCCTACGAGTGGGAAAATGATTGAAAGGCAGCAGCATCCCTGCTGATGTGACAGAAACCCCTATGGTCTTGATGAGTGTGTGTACCACGAGGTGGTACAATTGGAGAACTTTTGTTCATATATCTGATTACACAATGAAATATACAGCTCATATGAGGAAAAGTCTGCATTTTGTAAATCTGGCCGCAGAAGAGGAGTTATTACACTCATGGTCTTGTTTATGGGTAGGTATCTATATGTATTATATATATTTGTGTATACATGCATATACATATACACATATATAGTTATAAAACCAAGAAAGAATTGTAAGAATAATTGAAATCATAGAGAGTCTGGTAATTAATAGTCCGAGTCTAACTGTTACAGAGAAAGAAATAATAATGTATTTTAAATTGTTATACTGACTTCTTTGTTTCTCCCCTTTTCCTGGCATTATTCTCATGTTTCCACTGCTCCTCTCTTCCCAAGACTGGCAGTTTCATTTTGGTGGGAGGAATTAGAGGAAGCTACCAGCTTCTGAAGTCAGTAGCCAGAGGGAACAAGCTTGTGTTGGTGGTTTCATCTTTTGTACATTTTCCACAATGTTTATACACCTTTTGCTTTCTTCATTGGTCTGCAACTTCATGCTGCATCCCAATTTAAGACAAACAGAGACTTTAAAGTATGTTGGCTACTACTCCTTCATTTGCATTATTACCCCTAAAATCAGTCTTGTCAACTGCCAGATTTCCATTTCTTTAATTGACCACGAGTGAGATTCTCACAGCTGTGGTGTCTCTAGGACCAAGGCTATGCCACATCCCTTATAACCCCATCCCTGTTCTCCTCAGTGTCCTGTGCCTCCTCTTCTCAATCCGCTCTCAATCCAGACGTATTTTTCAATGCTACTTCATTGCATTAGATTTGTAAATACCTCACTCTACATAAAAAAAAGCCACTTATCTATATAAAGCTCCTGTGGCACTACAAAATACAAATAAAATTAAAACAGAAAAGCAAACAAACATGCACACACACACAAAAAAAAATCCAACCAAATAAGCCACAGACAGCTGGTCAATTAAAGAAATTGATGTCAGAGTTAAGTGACGTAAAACAAAGATGCAGACAAAGCTTAGACAAAGCTGAGCTACTAGGACTTTGCTAAAGCTATAGAAAGCTTATGGTCTGCTACCAGCAACGGCAATACTGTCTTATAAGGCTACATTGTTATGGAGGTGAGAGATCTGCTGTTCAGTTCTTCAGTGCCTCTTAGTGGTATGGGGCTCAGCTTGACCAGAAGAGAAGGCACCATTTCCTTATGTAATTTTTTTCATAGAATGATAGAATTATTTAGGTTGGAAAACGCCCTTAAGATCTAGTCCAATCATAAGTTTAACACTGTCAAGTGCACCACTAAACCATGTCCCTAAGCACCACATCTACACTTCTTTTAAATACCTCCAGGGCTGGTGACTCAACTACTTCCCCAGGCAGCCTGTTTCAGTGCTTGAGAATCCTTTCAGTGAAGAAATTTCTCCTCATATCCAAGCTAAACGTCCCCTGCTGCAACTTGAGGCTGTTCCCTCTCGCCCTATCACTAGTTACTTGGGAGAAGAGACCAACACCCGCCTCCCTACAACCTCCTGCCAGATAGTTGTAGAGAGCGATAATGTCTCCTCTCAGCCTCCTCTTATCCAGACTAAACAACTCCAGTTTCCTCAGCCACTCCTCATAAGATTTGTTCTCCAGACCCCTCACCACCTTCATTGCCCTTCTCTGGAGACACTCCATCACCTCAATGTCCTTCTGGTAATGAGGGACCCAAAACTGCACACACTATTCGAGGTGCGGACTCACCAGTGCTGAGTACAGGGGCATGATCACTTCCCTACTCCTGCTGGACACATTGCTGACACAAGCCAAGACACTGTTGGCCTTCTTGGCCAACTGGATATCCTGCTGGCTCATACTCAGTTTTTGACCAGCATCCCAAGGTCCCTTTCTGCCATGCCACTCTTCCCCAAGCCTGTAGCATTGCATAGGGTTGTTGTGACCCAAGTGCAGGATGCATCACTGAACCTCATACAATTGGCCCCAGCCCATCAATCCAGCCTGTCCAGATCCCTCTGTAGAGCCTTTCTACCCCTAAGCAGATCAACACTCCTGCTCAACGTGGTGTTGTCCGCAAACTTACTGAGGGGGCACTCGATCCCCTCATCCAGAGCACTGACAAAGACATTAAAGAGAACTGGTCCCAATGCTGAGCCCTGGGGAACACCACCTGTCACTGGCCGAGAACTTTTCCTGCATTCCATTTCTTGCATCCAAGCAGAAGTCTTCCTCTGGAAGTTATCTGAAAATTTTTGCAGAATTTTCAAGATATTTTAATAGTTCAAGTCGAATTTGGAAATATTCCTAGTGGAAAGTAGCAAGCATTACTTCAAAGAGCTAGAGTTAAGAATTTTTTTGTTGTTGTTTATAACATTTTTCCTTTTTTTCTTTGTTTTTTTTTTTTCTTTGTTTTTTTTTTTTTTTTTTTTGTGGCAGTTCCTTGTATTTATTCTCAGGCTTAAACAAACTGACATCAGAAAACGCCTTCTAGTAACAGCTTACTGACAAACACTGCACCTGTATCTCAGCCTCTAACATACCCATCCCTCACAATGCCTTGCTGTGAAAGTCCCATGGTCCTTTTCCTACCAATAGCTTTGTACTCCCCTCCAGACATCTTCCTTCTCTCCTTCTCCATCAGTAAGTAACGAAAGCATAGTGACACAGCCCAGCTGAATTCTGGTCACTTTTCCTTGAACATTGCCCCCTCCTTCAGGTTCCAGCTATGAAATCCATTACTAATACTCTTCTCTGCCCTTGGATCTCTCACTCATCCCATGAACTATTCTCAGTCCAGGGGTTACGGTATTTCTATTATGATTTTCTAGACAAATAGGTGTAAACCTGTGCAGTGGAGTAATTCCTTCGAGAATGCATCACATTTATTTCTCATGTGTTAGCTGTCTGCACAGGATGTCTGATGTGCACCTGCACAGGGCTCATGCAACGAACCACAGAGTTATTCTGTAAAATATCAGTGCTCAGGAATTCAGGATGTGGGTGTGCCAAGCAGGTTGCTGGATCCTTGCAAATCCTACATTTTATCAAATAAATCCAGATTTGAGACAAATGCTCACATGTCCCAGGGTAATGCAACGAAAAGGACATGTCCACATGTCCATGGACACTAGGAAGCGTGGTCACCTTCTGAGTTACATCTATTTCTTTCACTCTCCAATTCTTCCACACCTTTAGCTAGTTGTACATCTCCCATAACATGACTCCTTTGCATCTGCAGCTGGGTGCAGCTTGTCCAACACACACAATGATGCATCTCAGTTCTCTACTATTTCCCAAAACGTCCTCTGGACTGGCCATTATTTTCTGTTTTACACAAAACTTTCTCTCTCCTTTCTCCATTCCATAGTCTTTCTACAAGCCCTCTCTGTAAAGTTTGCTTCGTTCCTGTTGAGGTTCAAGCTATGGTGTCTCTGTTGTGTATGCAGCAGAAGACAGCAGAGATTTTCGACCCTAAACTCCAGGAGGTTTGCCCTTTCCCTGCTGACTTTCTCCTTAAAGAGATTCTTCTAGTATTCTGTTTGCAATAGGGAAAAAAAAAATCAATTATGTTGTATTCTCTTCTTCAGCTCCTCGAACTTTCACTGAAGTTACAAAATTGATCAGTTTTAAAGTCATTGTGTTACAAACAAAAATAAATGCTATTGAGACAAGGTAGACTCCTCCACCACTGCTTTCAACTCAGCCAATTCTTTGCTTCATTTACCCAATGATTATTACACCACACGGTAATAGCTAAGCAGCTTTGATAGTCTGAAAGTCCTTCTTTATTATGCAGTTACAAACAACAGTCTCTCCCTCTGGGAACTCAAAAATCTATGTTTTAAATAAAGTGAAGTAAGTAACTAAACAGACCAGAGAAAAAAAAAAGAGAGCAAACATATGAGAAACGAGTAGGTTTGAATGAACAGTTAACATTGCTTACTTACATACCTAACTAACCAATGTGAACATGCAAATGAAGTTTTAAGCATTTACACAGTCATCAGCTTCCACTTATTAAGAGAGTTTCACCTGGCAATGCATAAAATAATTGCACATTGTTCTACCAATTTGTAATTGTATGTTTGGCTTGGTAGTTCATTAGTCCTATTAAGTTCAAACGCGACAGCTCTGCATATTTACAGTATCCTAATTCCTGTAGTATTAACCGCAATGAAGCACTCAGATACTGAAAAAAAACCAAGGAGACGGCTAAAGCATTAGCTTTTTAATAATGTAAATATATAATCAGTCACAGAGACATCTCACTGCGTAGTTTACTTTGCTGATTGCTTTACAGCTACATCTCTTCACTGTGCGGTGTCCTCCACCTGATTACTGACATGAATTATTAGATAATCAGTCAAATATAACATGCCTACAGCATCAAGGAGTTTTCTGTGTTGGAAGGAGGAAATGAGATAAAAATCAAAACCCTCGTCCTGACTGGTAATTTCAGAAATATATATTAATTTTGAAACACTCATTTATGGGTGGTAATCTCTGTAGCCTTCCAGTAATTGAGAGTAAATCATATTACTAGAATTTAGTTTTTCAGAGAATGTACATTCTTTTAAAATGTGCTAAACTTGGCAAAGGATGCTGGTTCTGTAGAAGTGTGACCATAGCCGTACATCAGCAAACATGCTGCTGTGAGCTGGTGAGACCAGTCTGCAAATGCTGAGATTTTAAGCAACCCGCTGGCATTCAGTACACTCCCCTTTTGGCCAATACTCTTGAGAAACACACAGCCATAATACCTGAATGAATGACGGAGGTCCTACAACTGCTCTGCTAAAAGGGAAAATGATGCCCATCAATTCAATTTGTGGGACATTTGTGTTGCATTCACTTAATTTGTGAAAAATACACAACAGGGAACTCTACGCACAGCTGATTGTGAAAAAAAAAAATCATTTAAGCTACTGATAAAAAAAAAAGGTATGACCTTGGTCTACATTGGTACATTGGTCTAATAACAAAAGCTTTGAGTTTTCATTCAGCTGCATCAGCTACCAAGTGAGGGAAAAGCTCTGCAAAAAGGTGGTATGTTGTTTGGTGACGGCTCACTGAAGAAAGGTTCTCATGACAAATCAAATTTCTGTACCTGTTCCTCAGCAGCAACTTCCCCAAAGACACAAGTCCCTTCTAAAATTTTACCTCATCAATACTGCTTTGTGTCTCAAAAGCAACATAACTGTATTGACACATGGTTGTGATAAAACAAACATGCCAGAACTTCTCAGTGAGTCAAAGCAACAAGGATTTGTTCCTTCTAATGCATGAAGGTGGATCAAATAAAGCCAACCTTTACTGTGCAGTCTAAGATCACTTACTTTCCAGGAACCTCTGGGACACTGCCAAGGGAACGGCACATACTTTGGACTCATTATATTGCATTTAAACTAGAGGCCACATAAACAGAGCTGGACCAAGCATTCTGCTTACAATAATTAATTTGGAAAATATCCTTTTCATAGATAAACTATGACAACTGTGGAAAGCAATGTGGTGATCTGATTATACACAACTTAGTTCATTATATGAACTAATAATAACCTACTGTTACAAACTATTTACATGTACCACATAGTTTCAAATATACCTGCTCAGGATTTTTTTTTAAACTCAAGTTTTGTCTTTTGTTCTGCTTATTATGTACAATTCACAACACATGCATTACAATTTGTCAGGGTAATCATTTAAAATGTTATCAAGATTCTGTAAAATATAGAAGTAGCAGAGAATGATTGTTACTGTCAGTAGATTTCCTCCCTCCCACCAATGACATAGTGGAGTGCCCTAAAGCCAAAATAAGTATTAGGAAGATTAATTGGAAGAAAAGCTAAAAAATGTATAGCCAAAAAAATATATTTGTGTTTAAAAAGACAATCTCTGCCTCCCTGTACATAATGTAAAACAATTCTGGAAGATTCCATGTTTGCAAAGTTAAAGTTTTTCAAGCTTTGTAATACTGCAAATGTTACCAGCTCCAGGAAATGTCACGGGAATGTAATTTTAGATGGATTTGAAAGATGCAGTGGCATTTCTACGAGCATCTAACTGACTTAACAATAAATCCATAATGGACTTCAAAGTTAGTTACTGCATTTTCTAAGTGCTCTGACAGTCTTATGCACTTATGCATCCTGATCTCAACAAAGCACAGATAAAAAGTTAAGGGCTCCATCTAAACTTCAGATGCTCTCTATCAGTGAGGTCCACAATCTTGGTCCTCAAATCATTCATGCGCATCATGGCTTCTATGCACTCTGTCTCTCTCTAGACAAGTATCTAGACTTCCTCACATTAAAAGAGTGGAAGAAGATCAATGCCAAGCATCAAAAGTCCAAGAAGCTTGCATTGAGGACACGGAGAGGTTGCATAGCTAGACCTAGGAGATGAGAAATGCTCCCACATCTGACTACTTACAAAAACGCCAGCTGTGCAGAAGCCTAACTGAACTGTCAAATTAGAGACACAAAGGAGAATTCTTCTCCCCACAACACTTTAGTTCCTATCTTGTTCCATTTCTGGATTTTCTTCTGTGCATAAATTCCAGAAGAAAATGATCATTCCCCAGTTAAAACAAACCAGACTATACTGTGGCAGGAATCAGCAAGGTAGAACAGCTGTTCTCAAGTCACCACTTTTGTTGAATTAAAAAAAAAAGAGATTGCATGTCCTTAAACTTGGAAAATCCTCTGTGAGCTTTCTGGGAGCTCTTCCATCTGCTCTGCTGAAGTGGTCCTGATTTTGTAATGGGTTAAATAGTCTTCAGTATGAGCTGGACCCTGGCTTTCACAGAACCTAGTAATTGTCTTCAGCAGCAGAAAACTGACATTACAGAGTAGCAGGTGGAGTTCAGGGGTAAACTCACATTAAATCAGAATTATTACTGTTAGCATTAGCATCAGGACACTGAAAAATCACCATTTTAGAGTTCACAACTGTTTAGAAACTTTCATGGTCAAAGAGCTCCATCAGGAGACAAAGCCTGAGTCTTCAGCTCAGCAAGGCAGCTAAGTTTTGGGAAGGTGTTACTCAGTTCTTGCTGAGCATCAGACAGAGCACTACAACAAATTCAAGCTTCCTGTGTCTCAGTCGACAGCCCTAATCACTAGGCTACGGGCAGCACAAATTTCTGAAATGAACCTTTCTATTTTTCTGTCCTTACAGTCCTGAAAGACCTTCCCAGTAAGCTTCATCAAACGCATTTGCATTTTCAGGAAATATTTGGCTTCACTACTCACTCCTTTTTGCCAGTAGCACATACCTAAAACATTCCTGAGTGGGTCTAAATTCTCTGTGTAAGCAACACATATTGAAAATATGTTTTCCTACCATGTGTAGATGCATTCAGGACACTAAGTACACATTTGTAGGGACATGACTGCGTACCATACAAGCATATGCAAAGAACGTTAGTTTAGGGTTGCTTAAAACCACAGACCCAGCTGTGACAGTTATTCCAGGTGAAACCAAGGATCAGGAGGTCTTGGAAAAGATTCAAATTTCTGTTAGCAAGTCACTGTCTTCTTTAAACGTACTGCTTCAAACAACGAAAGAAATATTCAATAATATTCATAAAGGCTGGGATTTTCAGAGAAACCAAAGGGAGGTTTCTCCCTAAGCAAATCCCAGCCAAAAATACTAACATTTAACTGCAGTTGAATGGTAAATATTGTGCATTGGAATTTTGACATTTACCTCAGAGGGTTCAGCAGTACGGCCAAAATCCACAGAAAGCTACTAGCCCCTACCAAACACTGCATTAAGAATGTATGTATTCAGTATGAAGAGCAAAATACATAACCCTAGATATTCTAATATCTCCATTTCAAATATTAAGACTTTGTAAGAATAAGGACAAAGAGGAAAAGAAATCTCACCAACCAGCCTGCTATGAAAAATATGAGTTGACCTGAAAAGTGCAAGAACTCAACATAAGAATGATATCAGTTTGAGTGTTGCAATAGGACACTCCTCATTCTGCTGTTCCTTAGTGATGGTGGCCTTCATGGCCAACACGAGATACTGAGCCACAGATGTCCAGCCATCATAACCTTTTAGTTTCGGTAGCCTGAGCCCCCAGAAAGCTTTCCTAAGTTGGTGGGCACTCAACTTCTGTGTGACATCAGTGTCCACAGTCATCACTCCTCCAATAAGATGCAAGTAATTTCTCTCTTAATACGATGCAATATATCGTAGAAGATGGGTTAAACAAAGGTCAAATAAATAGTCTGGCAGCTACTGACAGATCTCACTGAAGCAGCAGCAAGATTTCCTACACTGAGATCACATCCCAATCAAAAAACGTACATGTCTAGGAAAACCAAGTAATTTTCGCTGTTTGTTTTCTTTCCCACCATTTTTTTTTTTTCTGAAGAAAGCAAACAAAGGTTACACAGAGGGAGATAAGTTGAAAATGATGGTGTGTCTGCCAGCAAATGTCTAGATGCCAGTCTAGCTAGAAACGACACTTTGAACATACAGAAAAGGAACAGTTTCCGTAGCAACCAGGGCAAAAGCTCGAAGAACATTTCTTCTGCTCCGTGCTGCTTCATCCTTCTCCAACTCAGTCTGCCACATGTCACTCACAGATTTAATTTAGTTTAACATTTTATAAGGTTCAGAAGGGAGAATTACTGCAAGTGGAAGAACTACTAATGCCAAAGAAATTCAGAGGAGGAAAAAAAAAATATCCATCCTCACAATAAGGGGTGCATGTGGTTTGCAGAAAAAATGGGGTGTAGTTGAGGCACCATGCGTTGAACAGTTCTCTGGGTTATCAGACTGACATCGGCCTTTTCAAACACCAAATCACCTCTCCACAGAGCCTTTGCTCTGCCCCAGGTTTTGAACCTCTTCTACTCACTTGTCTTTGCACCGGCTTCTGCAAAGCAGCTTAGGGGCTCAGCTGGTGCTTCTTCCCTTTTTGTACAACTCCTACCAGAAGTTGTAGGAGATAATGTCTACATCTCTTTATATTTTCAAAGATATGGTGAACTGTTAATCCATGTGTGTGATTGTTAGATACTAATACATTCTAAAATATCCTGTTCTGTGCTGTGAGGAGAGGCAAGGGGATGGACAGGAGACAGGACACCAATTTTATCATCAACACCTTCCCATCTTCTTGAATAAAAAGTATATGATTTTTATATTATCGTTCCCAATTTTTGATATATCCAGACTTCTTACCTGTGTTTATATCTTGTGTCAACTTGAATGTGTTAATTCAGGTTGCTTCATACACGTATAAAACCTTCAGTTAATATATGTAGGCTCCATTTTCTCCTCTAAAATCCTCTGTAGTGTTTCACTTTAACAGATACACATGGCATTTTGATTTGAGATTGTACGCCAGGCAACATATAGACTAGTAGTAGTGCTAATACATGTTAAGGCTAGATTTCTATGCCAGTTTGATCCCTTTTATCAAGGAAGACAAAGAAACTGAAATTGCTTGCACACAACCAGCAAGAAATTCCTCTTCTCTTTCTCCCTTCTAGGTGTGCAAAATTTGCTGCATCCTTCTTAAGATCTCTGTGTAAGGAAAGCATCATTTTAGAGATACAAGGACGTATGGTACAGGAAACTACATCTGCTTTCTAGGCCTCTAGAAATTATCAGCTTCGGTACGTACTGCCAGGAATAACCTATGAAAATGAGATGGAACCGACCTTTCTTACTCTGCTTTCACACCTAACATGTGAAAGTCTTACATAGAGAAGCCATCTCCATAATCTGAACTCGGTGTCCGCTTTGAACAGATCAGGGGTTTTAAAAGTGAAGTAGCATCTCACATGATGTGGTAACAGGTTGCGGGCCTATTGAACACTCGATTGAATTTCATATTACCAAAAAAAAAAACCAAAAAAAAACCCCAAAACCCAAGAAAGGATACTAAAACTTATTTTTTAAATCACACAGTGTTTTTTGCTAAACTATCCAACACTTCTGAGAGATGTCCAAATGAGACATGCACAGAAAGAGACAAGGTAGGAATCCCTCTTGACTTTAAACCATCTGTGACAAATTTCTGAAAGCTGGTTAGGTGATGATACTCCTGGACACTTTAATCACAGTGGTACTCCATCATACACATTATTGAAACACCCATTTTGAATGACTGATTTCATCTGTTCCTGAGTCTATGTAGACCCTTAGAAACACAGATATTTGGTCAGTTTGGTTTTCAGAAATTAAATGATTTGGAGTATTTCCAAATCCATGTTCCAGATTTAATTTCGCCATTTGCTGAAGCATTCTGCAGGATCACAGCTCTCAGTCTGAGCATACATCCCTCCACTGTTGTAAGCCAATAAAATACAACATCAGGCAAGAATTATTTATAATAGTTCATTACTTACAGAAATTTATCTCTTGTCAGCTTTGATTGATAGTACTGAAACAATTATTTGCCTCAGAAGGTTCTTGCAATGCTACACATGTTTTTCTGAAAAAGTGCCTTGTTCTGGGTGAGGAAACTCCTCTGATTTTCCAAACCAACCACAGCCTTAGGAGCCAGCTGACAGAATGGTTCAAATAGCAGGGAAAGGGAAACTTCCTTCACTGTGTCCTTTCCTTTTCCTTTCCACAGCCTTTCTTTTGCTCCACCTTCCTCTTTCTTGTACATAGAACACTGATCACTCTGAGAAAGTGAAAAGCGTATATAAGGAGCAAAGATGAGTTTGTGAACCAAGTAAAATTCACGTTGATTGAGGTAAATCAATCAACTGAAGGGAGAAAGGAGATGAACTGTCTGGAAGGAAGCAAAAATAGAATGAAGAATGTGTTAGAGGAGGAAGGGTAGCGCACAGGAAGAGAAGAGATGTGCTCATAGAGCGACAGCTTTTCTGGTCCCATGGTAGTTAATGAGAATTTTTATTTCAAGAGTCAGGATATTACCCATATCGTCTAAATAGCAGTTGGCAGACATTTCATCTGCAGATGGGAAGAAAATTAGAAGAAAGATGAGAAAATAATGTCCCTACTCTATAGCCGTTTAACAATGAAAAGCTGTTCTTCATTTATAGGCTTTCAGAAGCTAACACTGCTATTTTCAGTTTATTGTTTCGATTGCATTTCGTCTGCTCCAAAGACAGTGATCTGATTATTAACAACAGATTTGAACAAGGAAACAGTGGATTCACTTGAGGTGGCCAGCTAGCCCTACTGTTCTCACAGCCTTATCTTCCAGCGCAGTCCCATCACGCTCGCAGCTTTTAGCACTGGCAGCATCAATATGGAAAAACAGCGTAAGTGAATGACACTTTTCAGTCTGGTAGACAAAAGCTTCAATACCCACCATGTGTGGTTGGAATGTGAGAGCAGGAAGCCAAGAGCAGATATGTCAGTTCGTAAGTTCAGTCAGGAGCTGCAGTGAGGGGAAAATGTTTGGAAAATAAAGGAAAGTGACATAGGGTGGAAGGAGGAGGAAACAGCTCAGCTGATAGAAGTCAGGGAATTGTTTTAGTCTGGATTTATATCCAAAGAGAAAGAGAGAAACAAGTGGTCATATTTGCGGGGTAATTTCTGTCCCTCACAGCACAAAACAATATTTCAAGACCGTGAAAATGACATAAATACTTATCCAAAATGAAAGTGAATTGGAAGAACAAGCGCACTTTCAGGAACATAGGTACCACCACAGGCACCAGAAAACTTAATAAAACATAAATACATACATGAAACAGAATGACACGGAATAAAGCTGAAAAAAACCAGCAGCACAATAGTAGGTTCAGAGGAAGTACTTCCATGTATTTATTCACAGCCTTCTGAAAACCCATGGATTACTTTCCACTAAAGTTTTACTAGTATTGCAAAATTTATACCAATTCCTTGAACAGTGTACCACAAATATTGTGAAAAATTCATATGCTATTGCACATCACTAATTCATTTCCCTCTTCTTGTCTTTCCCATTTTGGATGAACTGTTAAGGTTTTCTTTTGCAGAAAAAAAAAAAAAAAAAAAAGTAGTTGAAAGACAACAGAAAGTATAAATCTCAGATTGACCTGACTGCCTCACCACAAGATACATTTCTGTTGTCCAGTTACAACCCTGTCATCACTTTATCGCCCCAAATACTTTAAGATTCCTCCTATTCTTCACACACACAGCAAGATCACTAATTGTGAAGCAAGGGTGACATGTCATTAACTCAAAAATCATCTCACACCTCAATGCCTGTCTTGACCTAATAGCTTATTTTGGTGCTTTACTCACTTAAGAAATAACTTGCCCAGGCAACCAAAAGTGGCACAAATCTGTGTAGAACACCCTTATAAAACATCAGCAACCTTCACTGTGTCGGCAAATGCATCCTAGAATCACGAAGGATCGTAAAAAAGTCATAACAAAGTAAATAAGGTATTCTGAGTAATGGGAAGCCTGAACAAAAACAGACTTCAGGCAATTACAATGCAGATGCAGCACAGGGGAGAAAAAAATCAAACACTATAGTCCAAACTTACTGCAGCATTTCTCAGCAAAGAGTAATTGCTCTTCAATGTAAAAGCAAGGGCCCTCAGCAAGGAACAAAACCTAACATTAAGTAACTCCATTAGCTGAAATCATTAGCTGAACCCAAGTGTCTAGAATAGCAGTACTTCAGAGTCAAGGTTTTCCAGGCATGAGGAACAGGCATAGAGAAATGCCACAATGTCAATGGCAAGAGCCTTCTTTAGCATTCCGTTTAACAAGAGCGTTCTTTGGATTATGCTTTAATAAGTCCTCTAAAAGACTTGCACTGTTCCTCTCCACAGGTACAACCAACTGTCAAAAAGAATTGGAGAAAGAACAAATCTCAAAAGTTACAGAGCCTCAGTTCAGTTGAGATAAGCAACAAAAAAAAAAAAAAAATTTTTTTCTTTTTCCCACACCACTTACATTCTACAGCCATGCTTGACACTTCCTCAAGAGTTTTGCAGAGCTTCCTGCTCCCCAGCAGAATGGAACACTACTGAAATAGCCTCCTTTGTGGTTAATCAATATCACTGCTTCAAGCCTATGAAGAACACTACACGCTGGGTTAAACAAATAAAAAAAAAAAAGGAGGAAAAATACATTGAACTTACAAACTTGATGAACAACATGAGTTTTCCACTTTTAGGTGGCTCCCTTCCTGTGTTGTGAAATAAAGAGAATGTTTGTAGATGCCTGCAAAGCTAAGCAGCAAAATACAAAAGAGTAGCAGTGATTAAAGACATGAAGAAATTAAAAAACAAAACTACCTGGGAAAATTGTCTTTTCCCCTAAATCTAACAAGTACAGATCAAAAAGCTGTACTAAATTCCATCTCCATCTCTCTTTATAGCATGCCCTGTTTTGCTGCAGCCATTATTTCAGTCAGTTGCATTGTTAACTGGCATGCTCAAACCTCGTTAATAATTTACATAAGCCATATTTAAGTCCTTTAATTAGATTTGTCATTATAATAGCCAGTAAAGCATCATTACAAATTATCCCCCTAATTAGAGCTCTCCAATCAATTTTATCTCCTTTTATAGTATCCTAAGCAAGTAAGAAATCAGAAGGGGGTTCTTTAGCTTTTTTTTTTTTTTTTGACGTGTTAGGCACAAATCTAAAATGTAAAGCCTCATGTTCTACACAGTGGTACCACCAACATTCTGCAGTCACCAAAATTCTCTCACATTCCTCCACAGCCCTTCTTAATGCTCGGTCCAGATCTCAACCACTTGGACGGGATTCTTCTCCCACTTACATCATACCAAGTCTAGATTACATGTCTATAGCCAAACCTATAAGAAATACATGTATAAATACATTATAATTTATATTAAGGCTGCCCCTGCTCCCTTCAGCATCTGAGTGCAGTCAACTATCTAAAACACACACTCACAGTCTCCCTTTGAATGAACCTCATCCTCACAGTACTACACTTACTCCAGCCTAAACTTGCATTTAAACTGTTATCTTGAATTTTTCCTTCTTTACGTTTTGTCACACATTGAAGTAGAATAGCACAAAAAGTGATCAGTTTATTACAAGAGCAAAACAAGAACAATCTTGTTCTGTTAGCTGTCAGGGAAAAAACATCACTTATTACCTTACCATTCTCTTCGCAAGTTGGTATAAGCAATAGTTGGCAAAATGATTGTACTCAAAAATCTTACTATGAGTAGTCACATTGTGTAGATCGTCACATTTATTGGTTTTGCCACCTTGCTGGAGGACCTGAATTTTTTTAACAGGGAGAGAGAGACTTGTTGTGACGATGTGCTTCCTCCCCTGCCCCAACTTGACGTTTTCATGTAATCCTGCTGAAAAGATAACCACCAGTGGTGGTCATGGTGGAGGCATCTGCTCATGATGCCTCTGGCTTAGAAGTTTTATTGAGGCATCTGGCTTAAAGTGGATTTGGAGGAGACTGATAACAGCACAGCCGCCAAGCGCTAATTTATGGCAACGTGCTCACCTAACCACAGTGCTGGTCCATGTCCAACTCAGGCCAAATTTGGCAGAAACTAATATCTGCAGTTGGTGTGAAAACATGACTATGAGTCAATTATCTTACTCCATTAACAGTGAACAGCCCAAGAGCACTTTGAGCTCTCCTACATGGCAACGGGCTGCACATCAGGACCCCTCCTTGGGTAGGGATGCCTCTCAAGATTACTCCTTGAGATCAAGAGATTCCTTGAAGCAACAGATTCTCAGTAAGAGACTAACGCCATGCTAAACTTTGACATCTTAGCTAAGTGATATCAAGGATTGATTGAGCATATATAATCTTTAGACATAAACTGTTGATCAAGTCTGGCGCCAGGACTGGATCCAGCTGCACCTAGAGGAGTTCAGAAAGCAAGGGGGTCTTCTCTGAATGTCGTGACTCAACGGGAGGGTCTCCCTGACAGTTTTGTCTGACCCTGTCCTCTACGCAATAAATAGTCCAGTGTACCTTGCCATCGCATCTTGTTAAATCATTGTCACATTTACCCTTTATTATCAAACTTTTTAAAATCAATAAAGTGCGTATCATTAAAATGTAGTGCTGCTTCTCTCTTATGAGTGAAGTGCATTTTTCCATCTGTGACACTTGTCCATAATAATCAGAATTTAAGATTTTTGTGGATAATTTAAAAATGGTCATTCATCTGTATTTACAGTGATAATCACTGGGGTTTTTATTGCTGAATAAGAATTCACAATAAATAATTTAATATTCATCAAAATGAAAATAAAATATTTTAAAATGTAATAATATGGAATTAATTTATCTAGTATTTTTGAGTAATTTTGCTGTTGACATCTTTCACCTTCATTTAGAATTGATAATTTTACTTAAAAACAGAGGTTCTTACACCAGTAATTTGATATACATAATCAGTAACACAGGAACTCCACAGCCCATATAAACTTTTTCTAGGTAAAGTACCAACAAAAGTTCTCTAGGCAACAAGAAAACCTTGAAGCTTGAGATTACTGAGTCTGAGATAACTTGAGAGGACAAACTGTTAAAGCAAGACCCCAAAGGTACTTTCCTTTTATCAGGTATAATAGGTAGTGAAGAGGACCTTGGAAAACAACTCAGCTTCCTTTTCAGTGTAGTAGGAGGCCCTGATAATAGCTGACATCAAAAAGGTTAGCTCAAACAGAATGGTACTCTACACAGAAATAAATACAATAGTTTTCTTGAGAGTCAGAAGTAGTCCAAAGTACATGAATGATGATAACTATGTGTATATTTAGGGTGAAGATCACCCTTTGAGAGGAGCAAGAAAGAAATGGATTCCTTGGTGAGGCTGCAACCCCTTTCTTTAATTGCTAATGGCTTTGGGATTTCTTTTTTTTTTTTTTTATTTTTCTTTCAGTCTGAGTTGATTAAATGGAAAATCCAGTATTACCCACCATCGGCTGCCTCCAAATCTCTGTTCAGCTTCCAGTACCTCAAGGGGGCCTACAAGAAAGACGGGGAGAGACTGTTCAGTAGGGCCTGTTGTGACAGGACTAGGGGTAATGGTTTTAAAATAGAGGGGGGTAGATTTAGATTGGACATTAGGAAAAAAAATTTTTACAATGAGGGTTGTGGAACACTGGAACAGGTTGCCCAGAGAGGTGGTGGTGCCCCATCCCTGGAAACATTCAAGGCCAGGTTGGATGGGGCTCTGAGCAACCTGATCTAGTG
>JAAGAY010137783.1:0-27354 GCA_011801015.1 Ardeotis arabs | reverse complement strand
ACTGGCCTGTAGTTTCCTGGGTCCTCCTTATTCCCCTTTTTAAAAATGGGGGTTATGTTCCCTCTCTTCCAGTCACCAGGGACCTCACCAGACCGCCACGATTTCTCAAATATGATGGCCAGTGGCTTGGCAACTTCATCTGCCAGTTCCCTCAGGACCCGCAGATGGATCTCATCAGGTCCCATGGACTTGTGCACCTTCAGGTTCCTCAGATGATCCCGAACCTGCTCTTTGAGTACAGTGGGTGGTTCTTTGTCCTCGCAGTCCCTGCCTATGTCTTCCGCAGCTTGGGTGGTGAGACAAGAGCCCTTGTCGGTGAAGACTGAGGCAAAAAAGTCATTGAGTACCTCAGCCTTCTCCATGTCCTGGGTAACCAGAACACCAGTTTCCTTCCGGAGGGGGCCTACATTTTCCTTGGACTTTCTTCTGTCCCCTACATACCTATAGAAGCTTTTCTTGTTGCTTTTTATATCCCTGGCCAGGTTCAGTTCTGTGCAGGCTTTAGCCTTCCTCACCCGATCCCTGGCCACCCGCGCAGCCTCTTTGTAGTCCTCCCGGGCTACCTGCCTCCATTTCCACCCTCTGTAGGCTTTTTTCTTTACTTTCAGTTGGTCCAGGAGCTCCTTGCTCATCCACGCGAGCCTCCTTGCCCGACTTGTTCTTCAAATAATAGCTTGGTTCCTGCTGGAAAATGAGTTTTGCAGTTCTGCGCCATTTTCTTCTACAGTCCTAAAAATGAACAGACATTTTGCTCTGCTGCAGTCTGGTGTCACCCAAAGGACACAAGGTCAAGTAGCTGTCCTGCTTATTACATTGATATACAGCCCCAGGCCATGCCCGCAGCACGTGCTCACAGCCGGTACGAGCAGCAGCAAGGCAGGCTGCTGCGTGAAGTATGGGACACAGCACAAAGCTTAATTTTTGGCTCGCTTCATCTTGGGTGATCAAACACCAGGCACTTCAACAGAAGACCCCGTCCCCAGGGCAGCATGGAGCAGCGTGTGTTCTCCTCGCACCCAGGCGCTGTGGGATGCTTGTCCTGCTCCCCTGGGGACTGTGGGCTCTGTGGATGGACATGACTCCGGGGACCAGAAGATGTTAGTGTTTATGGAGGAATTTTTTTTTGGCAGAAACAGCTTCTGAGGGACCATAGCTAATGTTTAAGCAGTGACTTTTTACCTAGGGAAAACTGAAGTGCTTTACACTCTAAATAAGAGGAAAGCACACTAGCACCACAACAATGTGCAGGCAGGATGCAATTAGTGCCTGATTCCCATCTCCAGCTACACTCCTGGTGCAGCTCTCCCGCGAGGAGGGACTGCATTTTCACAGAAATGCCAGCTACGGATAGGTAGGCCAAGCTTAACTGACACTTGAGCTAATGTGGAGGGGAGGAGGCAGTCACCAAAAAGACAGGCACAGCTCTTGTCCCAGGGAAGAAGTTGACCCTGGGTCAGCACAGACCAGAGAGGAATACTGTCAGGTGAGGAAATGAGGTGTCCCTGCCGCCACGGAGATTTTGAACAAAAAGCTCCTGAGTTGCACAGATACAACTGGGGATGCACAAATCCTCTCTATCTCAGATGCTCACTGCAAGAGGGTGCATTAGCAGGAAATATCTGTCTTTCTTATATTTATTTTGGCCCCTGTGAGCTGCTCTGCACACCCCTGCAAAATGCAGAGCTTACACAGTCCAGGGAGCACAGTGAGGAGCACTGCACATGCCCACAAAACAATACAGTCGTGGGTGCTGTTCCCACCGTGATGTTAGCCAGCTGGCCTAGATGTAGCCTAGTGTAGATACACAGATTCAGAGAAGGCAGTAAATCAGGATGTGCTATAGCTAATCCCAGACATACAGAAATCATGAGTCATGCCCAGAATAACCTAGAGATTAGCTTTAAAATTTGTGGGTTTTGAAAAGCATAATTAATGTTCTGCCACTTTCATTTTCCTGCCATTCTTTAATATTTCACACGCACTTTGACTTGATACCAAGTAACCATATAGGTTAAAACTGTGATTTTTTAAAAGGTAGATCTGGAAAGACCCCATAATAACGTACTGACAGGGCTAAGACTTTCACCAAAATGTCTCCATTAACACTGGAAACTTCAGTACAATTGCAAAGATTGGTAACATTGGAATGCCCCCAAGCTCACTTTTAATGGCAACTATGACAGAACAGCTTCCCTGACTTGGTGTGAGGGTAAATATTCATGAAATAGTCACTACGTTACCGTTATCTCCCTGCAGCACAACACCTTCTAATACATCAACAACTTGAAAACAACCTTTCTCCTCCAGACAGCCTTTACCCCTTTATCTTAAAATAGGGTTGGGTGTTCCTGTGTTCCTGGCTTTTTAGGAAACACCAGCCTGGACTTTTTAACCTCCCAGTCCCAAGTCTCCTGATAGTTTAAGTGACATAAATAAACCGCATGCTTTTAACTTATGGCTGCAACTGCTTGCTTTTTGTCAGTACTATAGCTAAGCCAAGGCTGAGAAAGCTGAGACTTAAATAAATATCCATATATTTACTAAGCTGCTGCTCCACTGATGAAATCTGAACACAAGGAAAACTTGGACAACCTTTGAACTATTGTGGCACCACTACAGTGAAATGAGATACAGCAGCTGATTTGCCTGGGGCAGCCATAAAATAACTGGCATCCCGGCCATTTGTGGTTCAGCATAACGGGGCTTCGGGTTTAGCCACTCCAGCCAAACCAATCCCTTTCTAAATTTCCCATGTTTTTATATTTAAACAAAGTCCAACTCTCCCAGGCCCTGTGAGAAGTAGCAAACCCGGTGGTCCTCATTTTCTGTTTTCTTTTAAAAACTGGGACATATTGCTGTATTTACCCCCTTACTACCTATTCTTTCCCTGTACTTACTTTGCAGTCCTGGCTACCTCAGCTGTTGATCCCCGGGAAACATCCTCTGCTAATACTCCCAGGAATAGAAGACATTTGTAGCCAAACTGGTAGTAATGCTGTGGTTGCATGCATGTTTGTAAAGTTTGTTTTGCATAGATTTAATCTGAGGCAAAGCGACTGGCTGGAAATTTCTGCTACTTTGGGCCATGAACAGATGCTTTGTCTCAGGTCTCCTTATCTTTGCCTGCAAATCCCAGCTCACATGATTTTCTCTTCCAATTCAACTTGATATTCACAAGTTGAATATTCAAAAGAAGAAGGAATGTTTAATTATTTTTGAAACTTTTTAAACATTTCAGACTCTATAAATCTTTGGGAGCAGGGTGGGAGGAAGCTTATGTGGGGCTGCTTGTTCTTTCACTCCCTCCTCGTCTCCCCACCAGCTTGCCCTGGAGAAGAGGACCTCTCCATCCACATCTGGCAGAGAGACATGGCTGAAAGAAACCAACAGCCAAACTCAAAGCTTGTTTATTTTACAGAAGCTGCTGAGCTGAGGTTGGGAGGCACTTCTAGCAAAGAAAATACAGGGAGGTGCACGGCAGAGTGATCGGAAGTTTACAGCAGCCACAGTCAGAAATCTGGGACACCAGCAGATATGCAGGTGTGCCCCACGTTAGAAGTTCCTCTTTCTGGTGAAAAGCACCTTGCCTTGAGGTTCACAGTCTAAAACCTAAAAGAAAAAAACATGAACAAAAAGAAAATCCATTTAGAAGTCTTCAGAGAGCTGAAAAGAGAATGAGACTCAGTGCTACAGGGAGTTTTATGGAAGATCTGAAACAGTTGGACAGAGACAGACACTGCTACAGTATCTGAGCAGGGCAGGTGAGCAGGTGTGGGGCGGTGTGTGGGACTGTGCGTGAGGCAAGGCCTCATGTCCTGGCCACCGGCATTGTGTGGGGTGCAGGGGCTGCTTCTCCGGATGCAGCCAGGCCAATGCCTCAGCAAGAACAAGAGAGGACAGCAAGACTAGGAACAACTACAGCTGTATCTTCCTGCTGCTTTGGCCTTGTAATTTTTAGTAAAATACTGTTTGGCAAGGCAATTGATTCTTCTTTGTAAATGGGGAAAATGAATTAACTAGGCAGTAAGTAGTTTAGTTTAATTTTCCTAAACTTCTGGGTGAGAGCTTGAACTACACTTTTATTAGTGATCCCTCAAATTTGAGGGATTTTGCCCTTGGAAACTTGGCAGTTGAGTTGAGACGCAGAGTTATTATATCTGTGAAGGTGCAGCTAGTGCCCATGAACTGCAGAGTTTCCAGCCGAGCACTGCTTGGTTAGCACATTGTTCTCCATTTGTACACTTCGTGATATGTGGTCGTCCACCACCGCTCCCAAGTCCTTCTCCTCAAGGCTGCTCTTGATCCATTCTCTGCCCAGCCTGTATTTGTGCTTGGGATTGCCCTGACCCATGTGCAGGACCTTGCACTCGGCCCTGTTGAACTTCATGAGGTTCTCACAGGCCCACCTCTCTAGGCTGTCAAGGTGGCATCACTTCCCTTCAGTGTGTTGACTGTACCATATAGCTTGGTGTTGTCAGCAAACTTGCTGAGGGTGCACTCTATCCCACTGTCCATGTTGCCAACAAAGCTGTTAAACAGGGCCAGTCCCAACACCAACCTCTGAGAAGTGCCACTTTGCACCAGTCTCCACCTGGTCATCGAGTCGTTGATCACAACTATTTGAGTGCAGACGTTCAGTCAATTCCTTACCTACCAAGTGGTCCACCTGTCAGTTCCATGTCTCTCCACTTTAGAGACAAGGATGTCATGTGGGGCAGTGTCAAATGCTTTGCACAAGTCCAATAACATGCATTTAAATACCTCTCTCAGTTTATATTTCCTCCTAGGTATGTGCTCATTATATACTCATTACAATATCTGGGCATTTATATTAGCCATAGATCTATAGGAAGTTCTAGTTATATGTGTATTTTTGGTCTTTCTAGACTATGCCACAGCTGAGGAGCAATGCATAATGTAGTTCATTGTAACTGGTAAGCCTTTACCTAGAAGCTGTCCAAATGGCTTACAGTTATCAACAGCTGAAGCTGAGCTCTCAAAGACCTATTTTTCTAGAAGATGGAAAAAAGCAAACAAAAACTGGTTGACTAGCCTTTCAGCTCAAAACCTGAGCCCCTTTCCTCCTTAGTGCAATGGCATCCTCAGTTTGCTTGGAGTCTTTGGGCGTTATTGCAACATAAACATTAATTAAGGATAAGAATACAATAGGAGAATTAAAAAAAAACACATGTAATAAGTTCTTCCCTCCACAACAAAGGCGGTTAATACCCTTGAAACTCTGTGAGAAAGACATTTTCCCACTGAAAGATTACACAGGAAATAAGAAAAATCATCAACATTTTGACATTATTTTCTAATTGAACTGTTTCTCTTTGTATGGGAATTTAACGAGTATGGAAAGCATTTCAGTTTGTTAGTATGCAACAGATGAAACCAAAGACCTTGGTGACCAGCCCTCAGAGCAAATATTTGCAAATGTTAAGGCAGCAAATGAGGTGTTACTTAAATGAAGACACTCTTAAAAGTCTCCCTAAACTACCCAACTTTCCAAACCCAAGAACTGAGGATTAGACTGAATTTCTTATAAACTTCTCCCTTATTTTTCTTTTCTTGTTTGTGATGGATTTCTGAGAAGATTAAGGGGGTCTCACATCCATTCCCAGTGACTCCAGACCCTGCTTGCCCCTGTGTACACTGCCAACCAGACACAGTATAGCAGATTTGCTTAGTCCATGAGACCTCAGGAGAGTGGAGCCATGGGCTTTGGCCACTCTTCCCAGTGTCCTGCTGTAGGTCAGGGTGCTCCTGGCTAACACTACTCACCCAAAGACCCTTGTAGCACACAGACCTCTGCATTGCCAACTCCTATGCAGCTCAGTGGAAGAATGCTGTGTTTCTTTCTATGCTTAAAAAACATACAGGAGCACTGGGAAGCAGGCAGGTGGCCCTGAAGTCCAGTTTTAAAACATAACGATGGATCAGTAATGGTTTTTATCACCCAGAAACAAGCATCGACACAAACCTCAGACTCGGTGAAAAATAATTGATATGCTTACACAATCAAAATACAGACAATAGTTACAAAAGCTTTAAAGGTCAGTAAAAAGAAAAAAAAACATAATTTTATCTCTCTATACTTCAGGTCAGCTCTGGGAGACTTCAACCCTCTGCCTCTCAAGGCATTTACCTGAACTTAGGGGGTTTTTTAATGCACACTCTTGTTCTCTATGCCTGTAAAGAGACAAAGCAGATACAGGGAATATTTAACTGTTATGCAAACTTCTCTGACATTGCATTCTTCTTTAAAAGTGTTCTTCCTACCCCTGAACAATCCACACAACGATAATTCAGTCAAGGTCTTACTTTTAACCTTTTGCTTCTAGCTAAACACACCTCACCTCTCTCTATCTGTGAGTTTTATTCAAAAGATGGCAAAAGCCATCTCCTGATCAAATGATGGCCTTCTAATCCATTGGGAAAATGACCCAAAGCACAATTCATCTCTCAGAGCACTCTTTCAGGAAAATTATTGCATTTTTTGCCACCTTGTTTTTTACCTAAATGATTTCCACAGTGGTGTTAACCACCCAACCACGCGTGCATTGGCGTGGTTGCTGGGCCATGCTGTGCAGGGAGGGAGCAGGCAAGCCCCAGGAAGAAGCAGGCAGCAAGTGGGAGCTGCTCAGTCCAGCCTGGCAGCATGGAGAAAAGTCCATGGATGTGTGGCCTCTAGATGCAAATGCTTGAAATGTCACTGCTCCCACAGGCCCCTGCACGCTCCGTGAGCATAGCAAAAGGAGCAAGAATTGCAAATCACTGTTAGTGCTTGGCTGAGAGCCCACAGCAGTGCTCTGATACCCTGAGCTAGTTTCTATGTGTCCCCTGCTCTGTGCTAGGAGGGCACTGGGACATTGCACTGTGCCCCAGTGGAGATCCCAACGCCATGGATGCGGTGCGTGAAGCTCACTCCTGCAGTGAAATCTGTGTGTAGCCTCTTCACTGATGTAGCACGATATGTTTGCATTTATTCATCAAAAATATTGACACTCAAGGCAAGATGTTGCTGGAAATAGTTATAGTTAAAGCTAGGGGCTTTAGCCAAGTCATGTATCAATTTAGAGTCCCACTGTTTCAGCAAAAGTTTCTACTAACAGAACAAACGTGCACCCATTACTGAAGACAAAAAACAGCTCACAACCAATCACCAGAGACAAATATGTCAACAGCACTCCAGTTACAAGCTCCTCTGTGTGTCACAATGTATATTGATGGCTATGTGCAAAATACCTGGCAGAAAAAATTATAATGAAAGCACAAGATATGGATGGATGAAAGAATGGATGCAAGCCTGGGGCCAGCACAGTTAGGTGAGCTGTTCCCTGATCCTTCTTGTGCAGCAGCGTACTCACTGTTACACAGAAATGTCACAGGAAGTATTGCCTTAGCTGGGATGCACATAGATTTTAATGGCTGACTTACTTCACTGTCACCCAGTTACAACTTCAGTAAAGCAACGAAGCCAAAGAACTGCATTTTGAAAATAAGCATAAACAATGTCACAAACTAAAACCTCAGAAAACATATCCAGAAAGGATGTGGTAAACATCTGTCAGACTGCATCCTTTTAAAAAAATACCCAGGGGAAGTACATTTCATTACTGACTATGCATATTTACCACAGGCTTAACCTTTTCATTGAATAATTGAGGAGCCTTCATATTCTGAACCAGATGAATGGGTTGGAAGAGTTGTTAGGGTTATTAGGCTGCTTGTAAATAATCCTGGCATCCATCCATTCTGTTTTTCTCTCTAGAAAAAAAAGTCCATCAATGGAGGAAGATCACTCCAGAGGGACCCGTTTCAGAGCAGTGGTTTATGTAGCCATAGTTGTTCAAGAGATGTTGAATCACTCAAGGGAAAAACTAGTTGCTAATGACTGAGACAAATGTCCTTTACTATTTCTAAGGATTTTGGAGCAACCTAGCAGTCTTTTCTCACTCACAAGGTGACTCACGCTGCATTTAAAATAAGGAAAAGCCATTAAAATCTGTAATTAAGCATTATTGCATGAGCACTATTAAGCATACCTACAAGAAAGGATTAAGGTTTTTTGGATTTCTATTTAAACTTAATATCAGCTGAAAATTTCCTTTTTATACAAAGCATTATTGTTTGACAACTACACCATTCCCATAATATACTTTACCCAAAATTATGTGTGTATATAGTCTCTAGTTCTACCATTTTAATATCATTTGTCTTTGAAAACTGAATGAGGCCATATGCCAGGAGAACAGAGGTACAGACCACTGGATGTTTGTAAATCTCAAGAGGGTAGTTGTGTCCCTCCAACCTTATTTGGTCTGCAACTAGCCTATTTTTAAAAGTCTCCTACTCTTCTGCCAGATTAAGTCATCGTTAGGGAGGGGCAGGAGAGGAAGTCGTTGTCCAGTACCTAAATTATACTTTGCATTTTCTATAATTTAGGTTAGGATTTTCAACTTCTCGGAGAAACACATTTTGCATTTTTTAGACCAAAGGAACAAAGAAGTGGCATTGTAACCCAGCTAATTTTTGGACAGCTGAGGTACCTAAAATAGATGCATCCTCACCTGAGATTGTCCCACTGTGATTAGTAGAGAAAGAATCTCTCCAGGGAGGCTGTTGACCAGCTTTTAGGATGTATGTGTGTGTATCTGTGTGCCTCTAACTAAATGGCTACCCTCCCAAACCAACCTCCTCAGCTTATGGTTGTGGGGGACAGTACTTATGGTTGTGGGGGACAAATTCGGCAGTGAGATACCAGTGGTTTTCCTGCCACAACAGGGCTAAGAATTACAGGTAGAGAAGCACTGGCTTTATATTTATATATTTGATAGCCACTAAGAGTCTGCAGACATGGTTTACAGCTCCGCATTTATTTCCCTGCAAGACTTAACAGCTAGGACCTCTTTTTATACCAAATGAACCTTCACAGCCCTGATGGATGTTTGCAAATGGCATGAGGTCAGTGAGTCTTGAGAGGAGATTTCACCCAAATGACTGTAGGTGTACTGCAAGTAACCAAAGCCTTTACTTCAGTTTTGCTCTTAGCAGACTGGAGTGTGACAAAAGATGAGCCACGTTTCTCCAGTCAGATATTCTGGCCCAACCTGTTGGGCATTTCCCCGCAATCATGGCTAGAAGTACAGGATTTGATTCTTTCCAAAATCAGCAGTCAAAATCTGATCATTAGGATGCATCTGTCTGTGTTATTTCCCATAAACATGTAAAGAAACTAACACAAGATTGCTCGAGGAGAACCAGGAGTGGCTGGATGCTGTGCCCAGCCAGTTAGACAAAATGTGGCAGGTAGAAGTAGAAGCTAGACTAGATGTGGTAGAAAGCTTCTAAAACATTTGCTTTTGCCAACTACCGCTAGCACGAGCTAGATAACCCCACTCCACCAAGGGATATATTACTTCCATGTCAAGTGATAGTAGGCAGTTGTTTTGCAATAAGACATGTTATTTTGTTTCCTATCCATTATAGCTGCATAAAATACAACTCTCTTGTACTTTCTGCAAAATAAATTGGAGGATAATAGATATCCCATGCTACTCATTTCATTCTTGTGTCTTCTTTTTTTTTTTTTTTTTTTGCAAGAGCAATATGTCTTAAACTTTTCAAAGTCTCAAAAGCAGCAGCACCATGTGGGAAGAAGTGGTTTACTTACATTGCGTAACAGAAATGGTTAAGCTCAGACGGATCTGAAACTGGAAGCAATATAACCACATCAATGCTGCTGCTCAATGAGCCTGATTAGCTTAGCAAAACAGATGCAGTTTTTCAGACCAAGGTAGCATCCATCCAATGTAGATATTCTGACTTGGACTGATATTACAGCCAGTATTTGCACCACTCTCATATATAAGTATGTCCTAAAGCCCAGAGTCATCTCATCTAGCTTCAGGCACCTAACTGAGACATATTTGTCAGAAGCATATTCACCCTAAGCGTCACTGTATACTGGATGAAGAGAGACAGACACTTTCCATTACCTCCATTACCACTCAGATATTTGGTGAATTGTAAGACACAAGCTCCTGTTTTACTTACATGCTTTGAAATTACTGTCCTTTCTTTCCAATTTCCCCAGTCTTGAACCTCAACTCAAAATTAAAAGATGGTTATAATTTCTTCCATCTGCCATATTGCTCTCCTTTTATTTATCAATTTACAATATATTATGTACCATACCAAATGGCATGTGAAAGCTTTGGAGCACTGATGTATTCCGCATTGTTTGGCACAGAAATTCAAGGGCAGTGCTTCAAAACCAGAAAGTGTACTAGATACGCATTTACTCTGTGGTGCTTCCCAGGACCCAGCTTCTATTTGAAATGTTTTGTTTGACCATTTTCATTTCAGGAGCAAAAGAACAAAATACCAACTGCGGACAGTTTCACATTTCTGAATCCCAAATATTGGTGGAAAAAACAGTCATATACAGGAGACAGGAGCAGTGCGTTGGACACGGATTGTGCAGATTTTATGCTGAAGTAATTGATGTAGCTCATTTACAGAGCAACCCCAGTGCCTGGTGTTTGCATGCCATATGAGGGAAGATAGAAGAAGCAGCAGCAGCAGGGTTAATTTCAGAGGGCATTCCTGCTGTTGGCTGCCTTGGCTCTGACCTCAATTCCAGCATCCTTGTGCTCAAGGGCATCTCTTCAGACAAATTCACAAGTCCACAGGCACTTCATCAAAATATAGATCTTTATCTTGAAAAGAGAAAACAAAGGAAAAAAAAAAATTGAAAAAAAAAGCTGCCAACATTCTGTGCAGGATTTGTTAGTTGAAGCTTGGTGCCACACTAACAGATCCTGTGTGGTCCTTGGCCAGCATAGCACAAATATATGACACAGTCGTCCTGGCAGGGGAGTCTGGACACAGTGGATGACATAGGAGTGATTTGGGAACTGCATGGCCTCATGCTTCTGCAAAGGTGTCCCAGAGCTAGCAGTGCCCCGACACCACACCTCAACCGCGCTCCCAGGGCTGGGAGGCTCCAGTTGCAAGTGTAGCTACTTTAGATCACATTAATTGCAATTTTTCCCAGTGGAATTCCCAAAAGAGAAGGAAGGAAGTCTCTTGGGGACTTCATTTATGTCTGAGCAAGGTCAGCTTACAAAAATACAAAAGGAAATTCTTCTTGCAGGACGCCATGGAAGGAGCCATTGGGGTTTCCTGTTAAATATTTGCTTGCTAGCTGTGAAGCACACTCCAGCTAGTATTTACGTAAGTCAGGGATCTGTATGTCTTTCCCTACTTATTCTGTAATCTTCTGTCACTTCAAGACATTTTGAGAGTTACTCCAGCCTGCCTGTGTCCAGAGCTGGCTCTAGCACAAAGGGTGAGCCTATAACATCTGTGGTTCATTCCAAAATCAGATTCCTTAAATATTTATTTCATGTGTATTCCCAGGAAGCAAGATACTCAGATGTAATTGCAGTCTGCCTGAAATTTATTATCAGTTGACATTTCACATTATTGCTTTTTAAATGCCTGAGTCCAGAGCTGATTCAAATCATACTCTGCACACTCACTGCAAGAGCAAAATTTATTTCTGAGAAAAATGACAAAGGTATTTCACAACATGAAAACTTGTATGTCAGAGAAACTTTATCAAACTCATTGTACCTTCCCCTTGCAGTCTCATGGCTGCTGATTGTTACCTATTTTTGTGCTTTAAGCTGTTTAAAAATTACAATCAAACAACTATTGATAATGAAAAATGAATATTTATTCTTTTTCAGACAAGACTTCTTCCTGTGCCAAGGATCACAGTGATGAGCAAGTGGTATCATTGCATGCCCATACAGGCCTCCCTGCTGCCTTTGGTGCGTGCCAGCTGTACGCAGAATTAAAGAGAGATTTGTACAAAGACAAGACCTTGAAAGCACCCTTAACACAGATTTGCTTGGCTGATTGCTTTTTGCCTATCACACCCTATTGTGTTTACGCAAGGTTACACTGTCAGATTTGATACCTGTTGGACTGTGTCTGACGACACCTCTGGCTCTCCCTGCTTAAGCAGGCGCAAAAGGCTGGGTTGGCGGCCCCGTCGGAGCCAGCCCTGGGTATCTCCTCCCACGGTGGCCAGGGAAGGTGCCCGGGCACTGTTGCAGCTATGTTATTCCACCCCAGAAACCTCAAGGTTACCCTTTAGCACTTCACCTCCACAATCTCAGTGGGATGCAACAGACCCAAGAAGAGAAAATCTTCCCTCTACTGTGGCAGTGTGCAATGCTCCCTGCACGGGCACTGCGCCAGGCCAGCAATTGTGCTACGCTTAATCCTAGTTATTTTTACAGCACTTCTTGTAATTGTCAAAGACACAGTAGATGTTTACCCTTGATTGTAGTGGTTTGATGTTGTTTGTTCAAAAGCTGCGCTATTAGAACTAAGGTAAATCATTTTTTTGCATCACACCGTAATGAAAACTTCTGTCATACCACCTCAGCCAACTTGCATGCTAATACATTGGTCATTTTTAAAAATAAACTAAAAAGGCTTGGTGGAACTGCCTGTGCTTTTATTTTAGACACAATAGGTACCTAACAGTCATATAGGAAATCACAGAGAAAAAATAAAATATTCCCCAAATAGAAATATCTTGGGACCTTTCAACTGTTCAACACAATTTACAAAATACTTTGAGTGAATAAAACATTCTGTAAAGCATACTCAGGTAATTTTTCCCTGAGTTTAACAATTAAACAGGAACCACCCCTGATTCACTGCAGACAAGCAGTAATTTAAACAAACGTTATAGTTAAAGCTTATGTACACTTTGTTGCCTGGTCAGTCTGAGATGTTCTGCATAAAAACTTCTCGATACACAACTTTTTAAAAAAAATTTCAAATCAGCTAGTGTTTTAATGCATCTTATTGAAACACCTCAGAACCAGATTTACACGGAGGCACATAGAATCATAGAATCATAGAATGGTTAGGGTTGGAAGGGACCTTCAAAGGTCATCTAGTCCAACCCCCCTGCAAGGAGCAGGGCAAAATGGTGTGGATACCTGCCTGGTCCTACCATGGGCATGTCTGCTTTATCCCTCTCCTGGCTCACTAATTTATCCTGCCTGACTTCCTCCCACCACCCCTCCTACTCTCCTCTCCAAAACCCTGCTCGCTGCTTGAGCGCCAGCAGGCACCAAGAGCTGCTCTGTCCCTTGCACGCCAAAATGTCAGTGAATTTGTGTACTCAAAGTGATGCCACAGTGGCAGCCCAGGTTTGGCCACCTTTTGCTTTTCTAAGCCTGGGGGAGCCAGGCACCATGTGCCTCTGAGGCAGGGCTGCAAGGCTGTCATGTTGGCCCTCCCTCTCAAACTACTCTTTTTAAGCCATTCCCCTTGTCATTCCTCAAAATGGCACCCATGTCTTTCTAGAAATCCTAGGAGGTTGGTTTCTTCTTTCCACCTCCAAATACAAGCAATTGTAACTCTCAGTGAAGGCTGCTACTGTGCCCATCTCACTTTCTCCCCTCCAATTAACCTGCCACAAGCCGCGATGGGAAGCCCTAAAAGGGAAAGAATTTGAAGGGAAGTAAAATCCAGCAGAAAAAAGAATGTGTCAAGATTATATTCCTCGCTGACAGCTGGTGAGACTTTGGCTTTGATCCAGTGCTGGATACCATACGCAGACATGAAAAAGAGAACTTGCACCCGAAGTGTCCCACAAACCATACAGGGGATTCGTCTGCTCAGCCAGTCTATGCAGCACAGGATTCACCTTCATTTTTGCAGCTTTCTGCTGTACAAAACCATGGCACATTTGCCTGCTATGCCACTTTTCCAACAAAATTTTCCCTGTCTTTGGGCTACATTATTCATGGCACTATTATTCAAGCAAAGCATTTTTTTTCTGCTTTATTATTAATAACATTTTGTTTGATGTAGTCTTCATTGTTTATTTCAAAATCTTTGAAGTTCTCTTTACATCTGTATTTTGCATCTTGAGCAGTTCATTGTCTCCCACTTTGAGCAGCATAAATTGTGAATATGCTTTACACAAAAACCCCACATGTGATATACTGAAATTCTCCTCAGCCAGAAAAAGAGTTATATTCTTACACAGCACATGATATTTGTAGTAAACACCACCAAGGCCTGTTAGAGAAGCATATACCTTGTTCCCATGTGTCCTCTTTATATGAGTAAGGGCACAGAGCATCGAGGATTTGATTTGCAGGAGCTGTTACAGCATTTCCCAGGGCAGTTCAATGTGATTGATGGAATTGCTCAGCAGTCAGCCCACCTCTTCCTGCTACACAGTTTCCCTTGCTTTGAAAAAGTTTGCGAACTATAGCAAGGAGCACTCATAGTAGGCAGGTATTTCTGAACAGCATAGAACCCTAGCAGGAACATCTGTCCTTCTTCCAAAAGCACATTTCTTTTTTCAGCTGCTCAGGTGGGAATGATCAGCTCCTTTCTGATACCTAAGTGCCCAGAAAAAAGATTTATAAGCTGCAGAAATAAAATATAAGTCTGCTGCCCCAGGATGAATGGAAGACTCTCAATGCCATAGATCTTTCTGAGCACAAATCTTCCACTTGCAATCACAAAAAGCAGTTCAGACTTTACTGTAAAATTCCTGATATCAAAGCCCTTTTAGGATGTCCTACATAAACATTAGGACATCTTCCATGGCAATCAAATAGACTTTAAAACAGGGAGGGGTAATAACATTTTCTGAACATAAACAGATGTTTCTCAGCAAAGAATAGCCATATGCTTTTTATCAGTAGTCCAAATATTCCTCAGTAATTCCCACTGTGAAAATCTGCTGAGGCCCCAGGGTGAAAGACTAGTCCTATTATCCAAGACAACGGCAATGCATTTACCTAGTCCCACGAAACCACAGTATTAACTACTTACACCAAACCAGTCAATAACTAATTAATTATAACCAGAGACGGTAACATTCCAGATGATGATTGCACATCAAGCAGGGCTTGATGCAAGGTGTGGGGTAGTGCTGGGAGCAGCTCTGCACATCACTAATAAAGCCTTTGACATCCAGAAATCAACCTGCTCCTGCTCACTGTGCCAGGTCTTCGGTTTCATCCCGCCCTAGATGCCATTTCTTTTCAGCCAAGCACAGAAGCATTCCTTCAGAAAGCTCAGCCACTCCAGGAAAGATCTGGGAAGATTTTTCCCGTTGGTTTCAAGTTCCTCTTCCACATCACTCATATCACACTGGTCCTGAAGGGTCCTGAAGGGATCCATTTGTCTTTGCACTGCTTTCTTAATGAAAGACAAATGAATGACTGTGATGAAGATGTTCACTCCACAGACAGTGGAAAAGATGAGCAACACAAAACTCAAGGGAGAGTAGAACACAAGAGTTAACAGTGTATGCTATAGAAAAAGGAAAAAAAGTCCAACAGCCTTCAAGAGACCTTTCCTACCAACAAATCCTTCTGGCTTTCTCTAAGACAGAGACAATATGCTTATGAAAACTCCTCTTGCTTTGCCACACACACACACTCACAAACACATCTCCCTCCTCCATCTCTGCCACAGTTCATCCATTAAAGGAGCCACTCTCACCCGAGTAGTCCATCCCCTGTATATTTATAGCACTTCTGTTATTATTTCACTCTTTTTGTGGGTGATCTCTTGAGATATGTTTCCCCCTGCATCCTGTGATTATCCATGAGAGCTATAAATACACAGCTGAGTGGGTCAGCACATCCCTTCCCCCTCTCTGAAACAGATCTAATCTACCCAGATACTCTGGTTCTCCTTTTCTGAGCAAGGACCTCTTCACTGCTATAAGAAGACACTTGCAGGGGATATTGCTGAGACTACGGTATCTGATGAAATAAAATTAGTGAAGTGCATTTCTCCAGCTCTCCTGGGGAACAGTGCGAGAAGGAACAGAGGTTTGTACAAGAAGTGTAGGCAGATGCTTTATCTTTGCAGCCTCACATGACCCACAGCACAGCATCTGTGGGGAAAGCTTCTTGACTCTGTTATCTCTAACCGACAGCCACATGATTATACCTGGAATCATGCCACGTTCAACAGCGACTTTTAAGACACTATGTCATTTCTTCTCCTTCTGTTCTAGGGAATCATGCCTGATTCTCCACTCTTGTAACAGGAAGAATTCATATCAAACAAACTATTTTAATCCACACTATTTTAAGGTGGCCATACATTAGAGGATGTTAACTGATAGGACAATAACCAAGGTTCAAGAGAAAACTCACCAAACAAGCCTGTAAAAACATCAGCCACTGTCAGCATGACCATTAGTTAGTATAGGACAGCAAATGTGAATCACAGAAATCCTCCAAAAAAAAAAAAAAAATCATGAAGCTCTTCAGAGCTTACAGTAGTAGGTAGCTGCCTCACCACATATACTTCTGGTATCTGTTATTATAGTCTGCCTTTTTATCATATGCACATCTCTTGAGGTCTGCAGGAATATGCTGAACAACTTCTGAGAGCAGAAGGCACAAGGTTCATCATGTTCAATTCCAAAACAAGCAGTATAAATTTTCCTTTATTTATGGTTGGGAAAAAATCATGTAAATCCTTTCAAATGAAGAAATTTATGCAGAGATCCATCTGAAGCTCTGTCTGGAACTTTAAAAAAAAAAGTTGAAATCATTCACATAAAAAACTTTTGCTTATGGACATCTTAAGAAACTACTCTTTTCAGTTACACAACCATTGGTGCTTTCAGACTCTTCTGAAGACAATCAACTGACTAACTACAGAGAATGGAAACTAAGAGAAGAATGCAAAAGATATGAGATGTACATATAGAAATTCAATAATGTGGCTATATTCATTGAGACTACAAAATCAACACTTGTAAAAATATGACCACAAAGTAGATTTTGAGTTCACCAAACAGCAGTTAAAATGACACAGATTTTGTTTCCAAAGCTCACCTGCAAACTGCTGCATGCATACATTGAGACAATGACCTATAAGAAAAGGAATGGATATAAACCAGCATTTACAGAGAAACGGTGACTCGTATAGACACAGCTATATCTGTATACAAGGGTTAGCCGCATGGCCACTGATCCCTATGCCCAGTATGAGAGTATACGTGCACATACAGTTTCCGTCAGAATTACTAGTGGCAAGTCAAAGCAAAGGTGCTTTGACTGAGAACAGAATACAGTTACTGACTTTACTACTCTTTCTCTTTGTTTCTGGTACGGACAGTTTGTGCCTTTGTAGCCCGAAACCCTATGTTGCTGTTTGACAAAGTATCACAAGGCCAATCTCCTGGTACGCTATTAGCAGCACAACAATTTTGATATACGCACAACCTCAATCCCATCTTCGTGTGCTGATATCTACCCCTAGACACACTGGTCTTTGGCTACTGCCTTGTGCTGGTCCAGGTTCCACAGCTCTTGGGAGTACTATAACATCAAACCCCTCCATATCTTTGTAATGGCAGCTTATCCATTAGCCACTGAAAATTAATATGAAAATCTAAAGATACAAAGAAAAGTGATATAGTACTAAAAATATAATTTTTTTAAAAGTATGTCTGAACTTCCCAAAAAATAGATACCACAAACATCAAACAGCTCTCAGAATGAGAAGTAAACAGCTTAGTACACCTTTATCACATCACATAAAATGTTCTTCTACATGTAACTTTTGAAGAAATGCCAGCATGAGCAAGATTCACTTGTCTTTACACAACTCCAGGGGAAGTTGAAAGAGCATCGAGGAAAACACAGAAAAATATTATAGATTGTAAACTGAATCGCATGCTAAGCTACAGATTCTGCTTTCTGGACTTCCCTGACAACTAGCCTGAATCCTGAGGCTTTCAGCTGCTTGGAGTTGAGGTGTAAATCTGAGAGACACCCTCAGCAAGGGATCCTCTGCCCTGGGGCTCATTCCTTTTCTTGTGCCAGTGGAGTGGGTGGAAGGGGTCTCTCAACTTGGCAGAGATCTGAAATTGTGTGGAGCAGAAGTTCATGGATGCTGAGACATATACTTGTATCTTTTATGCTAATACATTACAGCAACTTACAGTGTAATAGCAATGATGGTCCTGGTGCCAGTCAGGGTGTTTACCTCCGCTTTTCACAACCCTCCCCAGTGCATGCATAGTTACCCAGTAGACTGGAAGGATGCCACTGGTAACGATTCTGTGCCCACACGCTCTACATGACCATCAGCAGAGATGCAAATGAAGGATTTGCTGTTCCAGAACCACAGAGCTCTGTATTTAAGCTAAATAAGGCTTTGATTATGCCCTTTATTCCCAGGCTTGCCAATGGGTGGGGCATAAATAACACTATTCCAAAAGCATTCCAGAATATAACGTGCCCTGTAGGCATACATTCCTACTTTGCTCTGGAGGTAGGAGAAATTATTATGAGTAATGGTTCTCTTCAGGCAATATGTATTCACCACCTCACACATCAGCTGACCCATGAGTTATGCCTAGCCCTGCATCCATTTACCCTCAGTGCTGCCAGAGATCCAGGGAATGAGATTTGATAGACACCACCACAATGGGGCAAGTTGTTCACACTCCAGCAGACATCTGGAAGCTTATGAGTTGTAGCACTAAAACTGACAAGATGCTAACTTTTGGTAACACTGATGCTTTAAGTACTGCTGTCCCAGTGATTCCTAGAATACTTTTAAAAGAGTAGCAACAAACAGACAAGAGAAATGAAAGGAGTAGGCAGAAGATGTGGAGAGTTTGAATACTGGCAAAAGAAGATCTGTGTCAGAGTTTTCAAGTCTAAGAGAAGAAAGCAGAGTTACAGGAAATTGAACAGGAAGAGAGATTCAGTAGCTGGAGATCCTGAGTTTCTAAGAAAAGTAAGGCATATGAAAAGCTGAAGTGTAAGAGAGAACAGAAATGAGAAGCTGTGGATGAAGAGGAGCCTTAAAAAGCAGCAATAATACAAGAACCATTAATATCAATGGGAATCTTTCCATTGGCCAAAAAAAAAAAGGTCAATATTTCACCCTATTTGCATTAAATGGTAGGTGATATAGGAAAGAAAATGAGGTGGACAACAGACCTAACCACAGGTTAGTGACAAAGATCTCTCTAACAGAGCCCAGCCCGTGAATTTACTAAGGTCCTCCTGGCAAAAATGATGGAAAACTCTTGTGGCATGTGGCAATTGCTAGTGCGGATCAACTGACAACAGCAGCCCCATAAAATGGATTCACGTAAAAACAAACAAACAAACCCTTAAGCGTATAGCATGCAGTAAGGACATAACTCTGAGTTATGACCCTGAGAATGTGACATACAGGACAGAAAAGGTGGTAGAATGTTACTAAGAATGTACATTGCTTAGCAGAGCTAGGAATGTCCCACGCCAAAGCAGCAATAAGGCTGCCGGTATCTCACCAAGATAGTGTGGGCGTTACCACACAACATTGCCTCACACCATGCAGACAGACTCAAGAGGAACAGTGAAAAACACATTAAAAACTTTGAAAAAACTTACCATGACATAATGTGCAGGTCTAGCATCATGTGGATATGTGTGTAGGCATTGGGCAACCTCACTCACCTTCAGGTCTTCTTCCACCAGCAACCCCTCTCCATCCAGTGACGCTATCTGGGACGTGTGATCTTCAGTCTGGCCTGCAGGCCATATTGTAAGCTGGGGACTATTTACACAGACCCTTACTGTGACACTTCAACCTTGATGTTCCATGAAACAACAACAAACGTGCCATCCATTAGCTCCTAAGAAGCTCTTAAAGTCTGATTTCACAGAAGGGGTACACAGTACTTCTGGGGAACTTCTTGTTTCAGCAACTAATAACAGTTCTTAAGAATGCTATGTGGTATGAGAGGAATTTATCTCCTGTATAAAGAGAAACAGATGTCGAAGGGAGCAGGACATGAGATCATTAAGGGGCTGCTGTGAGGGGTCAAGGGTTTTTTTCTGAAGAGGGCTTGTTTTATACTTTTCTAAAGCATAATGTTGGGTCATTATTATAAAGTCAATACATATGCCTGATTTTTAACATTTCTGAGCACTCTCAACCCTCAGTAGCCCTGGTAAGAGTTAGAATTTCTAACTTATTTTAAAATGTTATTTCTTCTCCTCTCTTCCACTTCTCTTTTCCTTCCTTATAATTATTCTCAGCATATAAATTACTCATGGCAGAGACAGCTAGCATTTCAGTGCCTAGACTGACCTTACACCCAGCCTGTTTAGATGTAAGCCTAGGTACAGATTTTAGCCTAGCATGCTACTAATACAAATAGCGGCCTCTGTTTGAAATGCTTTCCCCCTGTGGCCACTGTGGAATAAGCAAACTGGCTTATGAGGGAACATGTGTTTCCTAGGAGGTCTTGATCTTCCCAAGCAGGTCTTTGTTGGAGAGGTTATAGGTAGCCTTAATCCAGGCTGCTTGCACTTGCAGGTATGCTACAATGCTCTGCAGACATGGAGAACCTTAACAGACTCTTTCTTTCCAACCCACGGTTACCTGGACAGCTTAGGTCTTGCCAAGGTGTCTATTTATTTGTCCAGTTAAGAGAACAGGTGTCAGGTTTCCACAGCTGAGTTCCAGATGTCCTACTATGAATCTCCTTCCTAGCTCCTGACATGCCTCATCAGCAGTGATGCTAAACCCAGCCTAACCCACAGTGCTCGGCAGCCCAGGGTACAGCATGGTCACTGATGGTTTAAAGAAGCAGACCAAGCTGCAAACTCTCCTTACAGAGGAGGTAACCACTTCCAGGAACACGGCTGATAAGACAACTGTGGGCAGCAGTAGCTTCAGCTTAAGTCAGCAGGGCTAGAAAGTTGGTCCCCCCAGTACTGTGACAGTTAAATACTGCACATTGAGCATCACAATGAAACACAGCCCATTTGCCAGCGTTGCAAAAGGACTATGAACATCATTTCAGTATGAACTCAGGGGAAAACTTTAGCTTCTTGCTTTGTGCTTCTTTGCTGGCCCAAAATAGGTTCATTTTCAGCCAAACACCCCAAGAACCCAATCGTTGCCAATTTTTTTTTTTTCTGGGTTTTTTGCTTGCCTTCAGGACTCCTAATCTAAGCAGTTGCATCCTTCCCTGACGCAAAGCAGTGATGCTTCAGTGAATAAAGCCTGCCATAGTTGATGATGGCAGATGGCAGCCATGGAACTAGCTCTGTGTTTCACTTCAGTGAAAGGAAACTTTCTTGAACTGTGCTTCAGATGCACTGATTCACAGGGGGGTCCTATTGTCTCTGAAATCAAAACTGCCCCATTTACTCTGAAGACTTTTTACCACCAATATTAGGGTCTTGGCAGACACTGTTAGCATTTTTGAAAGCTTTCAATCCGCAATCCAGAGATTCAAGTTTGCTGCTTTAGCTCAGTTCTTGACCAGATCTCAGATGGAAAGAACTCATTTTCCACTCGCTAAAATGTTTGCAAAAATGATAAGCAAAAGCCATCTCCTGCTGCTCCAAAATAGCACTTTGTTACTCTGCTGTTCTAAATACTGAAGTTATTTTAAAAGTTTGAATGTGTTAATTCTGTATTCTGTGGATGTGCCATTTTCACTTGCAAATGTATCTGCTACTTGAACCAAGATCCTTGCCCAGCAATGAAACCATCCATATATGCATCTCCATCTTCACCGTATAATATCTGCTTAGCCTCTGCTTGCTCACTTTCCCTATTAATTAAAACCTGTTCTTTTACTGTACAATCCATTAAAAAATCTCAAATTTAATTTAATTTTTAATCATACCATAGTCCTTGGCTAGCTTAGAAAGAGTTCAATCAGATCTCCTACAGTTTTAGTTATTTTTATCTTCAAACAAAATAATAATAAAAAAAAAAATTTGCCACCTTTGATGAAAGTTGAGTTTTGCCATTCTTTCAGCTGTCTCTATTGGTTTCCACAGAAAAAATATGTCCCTGTGCAATACATAATACATACTAAAACACAGACAAAATGGGGCAGTCTGCTCCCATCATGTAATGCTGTGTTAGGGAGGCATAGCACTCCTCCAGGGATAGCGTACATGGAGCTATGCCCACAGATTTGGCAGCAGGCACCATGCCTCAGTCGTGCTCTGCCCATCTTTTGAGGGGGGGCAGAGATGTCCGCGGCCGGGCTGGGGTCCCATGGAGGCAGTCTGGGGAGCAGGAGCTCTGCAGGAGCTGTGGGTGACGGGTGATGCTGCTGCGGTGGCATTCATGTGAGCTGCCCAGGTTACCCCGGGAGTCTCCTTGCAGCGCCCTGTGGCTCAGTGCACAGGAGGGGACAACAGCTACTGGGGAAGGGTGGGAGTAACGTGCAGAAAAGAAAGGAGAGACAAGCCTTTAGACAGTGATGTAGGTGTACATTTTTCACGTCTGGAGCATTGAGCCACAGGATGCAGATAGGAAAACCCAAGGAGTTGTTTCACTGAACTCATTTCCCCTTCTCCTTTCTCTGCATTTCACTTTTTACATCATGTCTGGCAGGAAATGCCATGATAACAACTATCTTTTCACATGTGCAATCTGCACAGCGCAGTACGTTGAACTGCGTCTGCCTTAGCGTAACACTAACAAAAAATATCTGGCCACGCTCTGAGCATCTGCCCCATTATCTCTAGAGGAAGGTGTCACTTGCAGAAGCACACAGAGAGTTCAGCTTAGCTAAGCACGTAATCCCAGCAGTTAATACACAACGTGCAGCTGAAATATGTCCTATGGGCATATATTGTATTTATATGTGATATGTACAAGACTGTACCTCTCAAAAATGCCATTACAGTTACAGAAAAGAAGATAAAAAAAAAAAGTATGTAAAAAGATACAGCTTTCAGAGGAGCTTGTATTCAGGCTGTAAAAAGTCAAATTCTTTCCATTTTCATCATCCCAAATGATGATCTGAGGGAGAAGAAAGTAGATGTGAATCTAAGAGGTGTATGTGTTTTGTTACTGCGTTTATTAATCATTTCTAAGACAAACTCCAAAATGGTGTAATAAAGCATGTCAATATTTTACAGTGCTTTAAATCAGAATATTACTTTCCAAAGGTATCAAGTTCAAATATATTAATTCAAATACATTATGAGATGCTGTGATTCAAACAACACTGACAAAATGTTAGAAATGTTGACATACAGGATTTGCAAGATCTTGGCCTCAATCATTCCTGGATTTATAGAATTAGTGCATCAGTTTCATTGCTGCTAAAGAAAGGAGAACACATATCTTTAAAACCAATAGAGAAGGTCAAAAGAATTCAGCAAATACATAGCCATGACATACAAGTGCATGAAAAAGTTATAATTTTTGAAGTTTCCAAAACCTTCTCTGCTTATACTTGTATTACTTACATGTATTCTTTATACAACAATGACTGATAGACAACTTCTTTGACATAGTAGCCGCATGTATTTTGATCACTGCAGATTATGGTTCAACAGCATTCCAAATAAATGTTCTCCTTTTAAAAATTTATTTTATACTAAATCAAAATATTAATTTTTTCTCCTTTGCTTATCTCTAAATTAACAATATTGCATTCAATATTGGCTTGAAACTAAGTTGCAGGCACAGAAAGATGCACAAAAATGGTGTTACAAACAAAAATATGTTACAGCACATCACCTAGATATAACGATGCATAATACATCTTGTTAATATAAAAAAAGATAACTCGGCAGCAGTAGAAAAGGAGAGATCTAAAATATGTTATAATATAATCAGATAAATATCATAATTTTTTTAATTTTAATTTTAAATTTGCCTTACTGCTGTTTCATTTTTCATACCAAGACAGATAAAAACAAATGACTGATTTTCCAAATGATGGAGCGGTCCTTCAGGTACTCCAGAAAAGTAAACCAGTGACAGTCCTGTAAAGCATTGGATGAATGTCAGTTTGAGGAAATTATAGCTAAGGCATTAATAAAACGTTGCATAAATTATTTTTTTTTAATCTTGATAGACAGAAATTACCAAAATTTTATCCTGCCCTAAACAATTAACAAAAAAAAGGAGATTCTTCAAGGACTTAATTGTAACTACTACATGAAAAGGATAGTATTTATCTTGAAACATGATCTGTTTTGTCTATATAGAAACCACAATATCTTTCATCTGAGGATAACTTCAGCTTTTATCTCATATTTATATATTTTATCTGTCTGTAAACTGAAATAACTTTAACCACTTTTAAAACTTCTAAGCACGTGCTGAAAATTCATTTATATCAATGTCACCCATCTTTCACTGCATTCATTGAATCAAGTGCCACATATGGAAGTAAACCCTTTTTTTAATCAGTTAATTCTCTATGCAATACAGACAACCGAAAATCAAAGCCAGGGTCTGCTGCAGTGTGCTGTGAGGCCCAGGACCACTCAGACAACTTCCGCAGCTCATTTTCCAAGCCCATTGCTTTAGCTGAGCCACCTCCCCCAAGTCACCCTGATAACTCTTCCTCTGCTATATCCAGTGTAAATCTGTAGGTGACAGAAATCTCTCATTTTTTCAATACCTGCAGGAGTGGGCAATAGTCATGCTGTTACCTGTGCCACGGCTTCTCCTTTTAGCCAAGACCATGCCTTCTTGCAACAGAGAAGAAAAGACTCTGGACAGGATTCGGCCCATGCTAACTTTGGAGCTAGAAGTGTGCAGGTCACCTGCTGCCCCTGCTTGGGTCCCCCAGCCTTCGGGAGGTGTCCTGCCTCATCATATTTAATAGCCATTGATGGGCCTTTACTCCATGTGGTTTGTTTAACCACTTTTTCCCTTTCTCTCCTGCAGCAAAGTGTTCCACAATTCAATGGTACGCTGACAGATATTTGTTTCCTTTTGCTTTAAACTATTCTGACTTCTGATTTGATTCACTGTGGTTTTTGCCTTCCTCAGACCATTGATTAGACCTAGCCAACTTGTGTTTTCCCTGCAGGGACAACTTTTATAACCATTCTGTTGCCTTTTCTGCCTTTATTGTGTTTTACTGCATTCATGAGGAGATGAAGCAACTAGAGGCACACATGGTACTCAAGGTGCAGTGCTCAGAGAAGAGCTTAACCGTGTTTTCAATTTTGTTCTGTGTCCTTTCTTAAGCATTCCAAGCATTCAGTTTCCCTTTGACAATTAATGAAGGCAGGATGTTTTTGAAGAACTATCTACAAAGACCTCTCTTCTGAGTGATAATAATCCATGTACATTTGTGCGCGTATCATCAGAACTGTTTTTCCTATATTTCACTTAGCAGCATGGAAAGGAATACAGCATTTTATCAGTAGGTTGCTCAGGATCTTCAGGTCTCAGCAACTTCTTACTCTCAGCTGTGGTTTCACTATCAAGTACTTCCAACAACACCAGCAAATGCTGCTCTCCGGTTACTCATCCTGTTTCCCAATCCCTCGTGAATTTCCAGGGCAGAACAGACCCCTCATCCCCAGGAAATTCACCTGTTAACCTCTTGTTGCTAGGAAAACTGATAATTGTTCTTGCCCTTTACTTTCTACCTCTTACTTGGTTATTAATCTTTTTACCCCTCAAAAATGTAATTTATTTTAAGAGTACTACAACAAGGTTGGGAGCTTTGTGGAAAGCAGAGTACGGTAGGCATGTCTCACAGGCTGTTGTGTGATGTTCAGCAATGAACTGGTGGGCTGCATGAGCTATTGCCGAACAGGCTGAGCTCCCCACAGGTTACTGCCAACAGCTGCTTTGGCCTGAGATGCCACCCCAGGCAAATCCCCGGCAGCCTCTGTGCAGGAACTCTCTACCACACTTTGCTCCTGGCTGGCTTCTCCAGCTTGCACTGCAGTGCCTTGCTGTGGGCTGCTCCTATGGGGTGGGGGCAAGCCCACCTGAGGAAGGCAAACCAAATCCGTCACAGGCACCAGGGCACAATTTGCCACTTCCTTGGCATGGCACCATTGCTAAAAAATCTTCCTGGTATCAGTATCTTGTCCCACTCTCCTACTGTAGTCTGATCAGAATGACTATTCCTTCTGGCTTCCCTCTCCAAGTACCCAAAAGGTAGTAAAGAAAAACAAGTACATAGGGAAAAGAACAAGGAATAACAGCAGATCATACAGCAAGGCCAGAGACTCCTTACTAAAACATCTGCTCTGCAAGAACTGGGCCTTGATGACAAGTGGCTGACAGGAGGACTGCGGAGCTTCCTGGGGTGGCTCGCAGGGAAACTGTTGGACAAGGCTTTCCTGTGCTATGGGAGAGAAGCGATTCAGAATCGGGTCGCCCTTTACCAAGGAGTGGTGTGCACTTTTATGTGGTGTGGAAGTTCACTCCTCTTCCCTTCCACTGAAGACAGCAGCTGTCACATGGCTGTCACACGTGATGGGAGGACAAGGAGCTAGGCCCAGGACCACCACATGTTGCAGTATATCCATAGCTAAGTTGGGCAGTAACCATTGGGTCCATTGGTTCTACCAGCATTTTGCCCAGTGTAGTCCTTATTCCCTGCCAAGGTCCTAAACCAGAACACTTTTATTACTCATTTTCAGCAGATAAAAAGCAATCACAGAAACACACTGTTTGTTCTGCTGCATCAGCCTAAACTCCCGACTATAAAAAGCCCAGTTCTGCGTTTTTCAGGACTTTTCTTCCCCGCCGAGTAGGAGCGCAGGCAAGTCCACAGCCGAGCCCATGGCATGAGTCCCAGTCTGACGATGCTTAGCTCCAGACAGGAGGCTCCCGAGAAAACACTGATTGCAGTGAGACGGCTAGGCTGCCTGCGCTTAGCAAGGCTGTTGCTGCTTGCCGCCTGCCCTGCTTGCCAGCTCATTATATCCGCTTCTGACAGAAGGCTTTGCTGTACCCACAGGCATCTTACAAGTAGTTTAAATTAGACGGTTGTAGGATCCGGGTTTCAACTTCTTTTCCAAAGTGCTGCTCCCATCACTGAGGCAATCTATGTGCCTATCACTATCCTTCGATCGCTGTTACTCAGTTGATAACTCCATCAAGAGGTACCTCACTAAGGAGACGCTGTACTTGGCAGCTCAGGGTCAAACCAGCCCTGTTTTTTGCTGGGAGTTTCTGGATGCCTCACCCTGCGTCACCCCTCTCAGGGTCTGTAAAGATGGCATTGTCGGGCACAGGGAAACAGAGGGGCAGATGCAGGAGAGCTGAGCGTAGACTACCCAGAATTTCCTCCCTCCCCCTCGCGTTTTTTATGGACCTTACAAATACTGGGCGGCGGGCTCTGCCGCCTCACATTTCACCCCCGGCTGCCCACGACGCCCGGTGCTCCACCCGCAGCCCTGCCCTGGCGACAGCAGCCGGCCCCGCAGGTCACTCCCTCGGCCACGGGGCACGCGTGGGTGGTGAGGGGCGAAGGGGCGGGATGGAGAGGGGCGGGCCGGGGGCCAGGGGCCGGTAAGG
>JAAGAY010137782.1:0-16445 GCA_011801015.1 Ardeotis arabs | reverse complement strand
ATTATTTCCACTGAAGCTGGAATTTTATTCCAGACTTTAGTTTAACCACAACATTTTCAAGCCCCAAAAATATATAAAACTGATCCAAGTGGCATACAGTAAAAAAAAAAAAGCAGCTTTTAAAAAATAAAAGCTTGTTGTAAAATTCGCTTTTCTTAGCAATGTCCATATTATTCATTTACAAGAGCACATGTTGATTATCAGTCTCTCCTTTAAAAAAGGCTTCATTTAGATACCTGTTTACTTGTTAATCTTGTGTTTGGAATACACTACGAAAACTATAACCACATTGAAATTCTGTAACTAACATATATTTAAACACTGGAATATTTAAATAATGCAGAACAACTGAGCTGTGATGGTATTACTGATTCTAGCAAAGAACACACCCATCAGCATCTAGCATAAACAAAACCATCCAGATTCTACCGTCATACTTATTCTAAACAAATTATCAAACCAAAGCCACTCCACACCCAGAAGCAAACTGCTAAAACACAAAATGACCAAAACAAGGTATTACAGCAGACTGTCTATACAGGGAGTTACCTTTTTTCCTTTCTTTTTCCTGTGAGCTGGTTTAGCATTTTTCTCCTTCGCTTCCTCGCTCATTTTTCAGCAGGTAAATATACAGGGAAAGTGGAATAAAAGATCACTGCTTGTATTCCAACATGCAAAGCCACTGCAAATATTCACAGCACTGAAACCAAAGTCCATCTGCTGACGTTTCTCAGACAAATAACAGAATAACTGCTGTTTAAAGGCAGTCTCTGCTCCTCCTGCACCGCCTTGAATTGCTCATAGCCTTGCTCTGTTTTCTTCAGTGAGAAACTGGGTGTTCTCACATCAGTCTGATTCCTCTGAAGAAAAGAAAAACTGTTTTCCTATCTTATTCTTAACTAGTCTTCACTCCTGAGAGAAGATCTCGTCCATGCTTTCTAGCTTGGTCATCCACAGCGCTTCCAGTCTCTTAAATGGGGTTGATGAGCCACACAGAAATTAGCTGCAGACGGCTTGACAAGTCTGAGAAGCATTCACCAGCAGATGATTTGCTGTTTCTTGCAGACAGGGAAAGCAAGCCTGAATTGCTCTGATTGCTGGTCGCGTACAATACCGACATGTGTTGAATGCATCAGGGCATACCAGAAAAGGAAGCCTCCAAGAGTGATAAAAGATCAGGTTACTGGATCCTAAAGCCACTCCCAGGCAGATTCAAACAATAAAAGGCACAACACGCTGCTGAAGAAATTGCTAGATGAGACGTTTACATTTCTAACAGCTCCATATCCCCATCCAAAGGACTTGCAAATTGCCACTCCGAACAATAAGGTTTATAATATTAATTATTCATCTCATAAAAGCAGCAACAATATTTCAGCAAAATACCTATTTACAACTATCTCTGCCTGTGAGAGCTTGCTCCTCCCTTGTACGCCTGTTCCTATGGCAGGATTTGTATGGTCTCTCTACTAATGCAGCTCTCTTTCACAGAAGTGTTACGTGCCTCGTGTGTGCACGACTGGCAGGTTACAGATCATGTTTCCACATGCTGTGACCTACTCCACAGAATGCTTTGGCTACTTCCCTACAAGTCTCACAGAAAAAAATAAAAATCAGGAGAAGTCGGAGACTTGATTGCAATAATTCCCTCTCCTCTGTGCCCATGGAGATATGTTACACACAGCCCACACATTACCAACAGCCATGACAGCTGTCATTGAAGACGTGTGTAAATTATGTCATCACATTTCAGACTAGCCACCTCTCTTCAGGTACATCCACAGATCCTATATTGACTTTCCCCCTTAGGATCTTCCCCCTCCCACCAAGCTAACTGAGAGAGGATGGGGGGGCCAGAACAGGTACCAGACATCATGCAATAGTCCCATCCACTGCACTCACCTTGCAGACCTGAGTTAGCAAAACTCTAATTTACCCATCTCTGAGGACTCCAGTCACATCAGAGGTGCCAAATGACAATGAAGGGTTTTGTTTTTGTTGAGAGTTTGTGGTTAGGTTTGTTTTGGTTTTTTATGGTTTTTTTGGGTTGTTTTGGTTTGGGGGGGTTGGTTGTTTGTTTTTTTTAAACAGGCAACCTCCAATTAATACACAGTTTGTTTAGGGGGAGTTGAGGTCAATACCAGGATCCTCTGCCTCCCATCTTTTCACATTTTCCCATCCTTCACCTCCATTTCAGTAACATTTCACTCATGACAGCCAACATGCGTACCACAGCCTAAGACAAGAAGATTTAATGCACCAATTCATAATGCTGTTTGCCTCAAAGCTTTCTCCCTGTATCATTCTCTATAAATGAATTTCAATGAGCAAACCACAACAGCACCGTCACATGGAGGCTGTTTTCTGTGCCTTGGCAACAAGTCCTTGTGCTCACTCTTTTCATGTGTCGGAAGCAAACCAGCACCACCTGAACCTGTAACTCCAAACTAGGGAGATAATTATCCACATCAGCCTGGTAAGGTTGATATTTTGAAGAAGTGCACCTCAAAGTGCAGAGTTTAAATAAACACTATCAATAGATTACTGATACAATTTACCTCAAATCTTCCTTTAAAGTCAGTAGCATACAATAAAATTTATACTTATAAATCAGTATTTTTGTACAAAATACACAGCTGATAATGCACAACACTAGGAATTTAAATTTCACAGGCAGCTTGTTTTTAATGGCTGTCTCAGAATGAAAAAGAACCCCAGCCTTCTCCAATTTCACTTTTTTTAATAGATGTTATGTTATAAACTAAAGTGCTCTCTGCTGGTTAACAGTGGGTAAAACAGTGTTTAAACACTCAAAATATCATCCTATCATAATGCACGTGAAAAGCAAACCACCTTTCTTAAAGATTATTTTTTGCCATGCTTGCATCCCCCTGGACAGCACAATATTTTCTGAAATAAGTCCAAACAGAGTTCAAGTACAATTCAAGTGTGTCTTCTGAAAAGTTAAGGCTTTGATACATTGAACTGGCTAGCTAAAAGAAAGCTGTGATTTGGGGCATGCTTAGCTATTTCTATGCACGTAAAGTCTTTTGTATTACTTCTAAATGAAAAAGGTCATAAAGAACAGTCATGCTTCTTCAGGAATAAAAATGAAAAAAAAAAATTCCTCTTTCCAGAGCAACCTGTTAGCTGTCCAGAAGCTGGCACATTCAAACTGTTTACTGAGCTCAGGTATGCAGAGGGAGGAACATCACAGGTTCACAATGAATGTCAATTATTTAGCTGTATACTTCTGAGTTCAGCCCATGAGAGGGAAACTGTGTTTATTAGGTTTTAGGACTCCTGTTCTGTTCCTAACTCACAGAGTACGTAATTATTTCTGAAGGATCAATACCTTCAGTGTCTACTTATTTCAGAACCCTTTTAATTTTTCCTGTTTTCTCTCTCGTTTTCACAAAAATGAGTAATCTCCCAAGCACTGGTATATTTAGAACATGAAGGAAAAATCTAGATAAGCAATAGAAGAATTTTATAGTCACAAGATGCTCTGAGAGGTAGGAAAAGATCTCACACTCCTCTCCCCCCATATTGCTCAGCTAACCATAGCAACCCTGCTGAAAAGAAATGTAATGAATCTATCTTCTGCCATTTGAAGCAATCATTCGTATGTCAACATTTAGGTCCTTTCAGGAGGTTCTTTTCATTTCCTCCTTACCTCAAAAAAAATTTGCCAATTTCTTTTTAGTCCAGGTAAAGCCACTATGACAGAAGGAGAAGCTAAGCAGATATAAGAGTACTTAACAGAAATACACAAGAGATTTCTTCGGAAAGGTATTTAGAAAAGATAATTCTTCAAGTCATGCCTTTCAACTTTATTCCTGTGCAGAGCCCACAAAAAATATCTCTGATAGTAAAACCACTATTAAGTGGCTGCTGTCATTGGTCCATCTCTAAATTATGCTAAGGAAATTATTCAAATTAACTTTCTTCCATTCCCAGGCTTTTAGAATACTCAGTGTAACTCCATTTATTTAAATGCCTAAGGTAACTAAAGTGGAAGGAGAAAGTCAAAACAAGACTGCCTGAAAAAAATTAAGATTTTCAAACATCCAAGAAAAGCCTCTTATGCATATTGAAGTGCTGCCACAAGCACAAAATCTGAATTAAAAAAAAAAAGATAATTTTTTTAAAAAAACAATAGAAATCAAGGAAGATTTAGACTTTTAGAAGTGTGCCTGAGGTTAAAAAAAGCAAACAAAATTAAGACAGAGCAATATCAATGCATAATTACTTTAAAATATTCTAAAGGAAGCACTGGCATTCAGAAAGAATCTATGCTTAAACATAGTGCAACCACACTATGATCAAGGGAGTAGTTCAATAAGTTACAAGTTATAGTTACTCTCTACTGTCTAAAATAGTCCTTGCTCAGAGAAGTATTTTCTTTCTTATAATGCTCATAACAGGTACTTCTTTGTGGAAGTGCATATGTATCTTTTGGGTATGTTTTGATAAGCTACAGCAAAAGGACAACATGCAGAAGTGTCACACTTTGCAACTGCATAGCTCCTTGAAAAAACTGAAATTAATAATACTGTACTTTAAAATCTTTAGATTATTGATGAGAACACACACACAGTGCTCCCTGTAACTCACTGCTTAGTTACAGTAGCGTTCAGAAATGAACTTTCACAACCTCGTTGATACATATCAGTTCTAGGACAGCTCTATTTTTAAATCAAAATAACTCGCATAAGAGGACAAGAGGATAGGCCAAGTTCTGTCTATCAGTACAGTTCTATTTATAAGTTAGAGTGACTTGCATGCAAGGAGCAAGGGGTACACAACTTGTTATGGGTAACCTGTTTTGTAACTGTGGGCAACGAGTTTCAAGAACCACCACTGTGACAGTTAGTTACTTGCTTTACCAAAACAACATCCAAATCCAAATAGCCAAACCACTTCAAAGTCTCACTAAAAGTTAGCCCACTAATAGCGTGGAGAAAGCAGGGCAGACAAAAAGCCACCCTGCTCTTTATATATGTGTAGAAATCCGCAAGCTTGCTTTAACAAAATCTTGTGGCATTCAATGTTTACTGTAAGACCACTTTGTAGAGGGACCACTTAGTGCTTTCTCTTGCACCTCAGGCAGTATTCTATGCTATAATAAGCCAAAATTCAAGGTTAAAGCAAGTATTACCCTAGACAGGAATGGAATTTGTGCTGAGAGAGTGGAAGGCAAATTAACTCTAATCCTCTTTCTCTAACAAAATTAAAAACAACTAAAAGTCATATCCCTTTGATGTACAATGTGTATTTTCCTTTCAGATATGAAAGGAAGAATTTTGTGAAGACATTAAAAGCTAAGAAAAAAAAAAAAAAAAAGAAGAGTTGAGGTCAGTCTCTATTCCTTTCTAAATTCCATAATTTGATCAAAATACTGATTTTAAAAAGTGACAATTCAAATGCTACCATTACTGACTTCATTAACTTCTAACAGGCTTCTCACACAGTCTGTTTACCCATCTGCTCCTGTTTGCAAAGGTGCATGTGTATAGAGGTCCATTAACCCTTGCCAACAGGAAAAAAAAAAAAAAAAAAAAAAAACAACCCAAAACCCACTTATCTTCAGGCTCTGATTATAAGAATAAGTGGTGGTTACCACTTAGTAACCATGCCTAGTTCACTGTAGACTCAATTACCAACCTGAAGACTTTTTTGGTCTAAAATCAGGCTCTCTAGGCTAGGATTGCTCTACTTGGTCTCCCTTCTCCTTTTAAATTGAGGTGTATCATCAATTCAGACCTGGAACAATATTCTGTATTAGGAGCAGAAGTCAATTAAAGCCATAGGAAAGAGCAGCCTTCTGATCAAACCCTCAGTAAACAGAGCTGCAAACTCCCCTGTGCTATCAAAAAACTCCTTCAGGAGGAAAAATATCTACATTGAAAAAAAATATTTATTCTGATCTTAGAAAGGCTAAGAATAAAATAGAAGCAAAGGCAAAGCAACCCAGGTTTTAATTCAGGTTAACAAGTTAAAGTTAATTTTTGTATTGAAGTCCAGGGCTGAACATGAGATGTTAATATGAATCAAAACCAAGCTGCCTTGTCTTCACAATTATTTTAACATATGTCAGCTAACTGAATTTAGGAGCCTAGAGGACCAACATATCCCTTGAGGATGGAACTGAAGGGAGTCTGGGAGTGAAGCCCAGAGTGGCTGGGAAGTTACTCTAAGGGAGAAAGAAAGCTAAGAGATTAAATTTCTTCCCTGGAGGAAGAAAAGAGGGGAAATTAGCTTGCCTTGAAACATCCCTCAACAATTGAAGTTTATAAGAATTTCAGTTCATTAACAAGGGGATACCAAACCACAAATTAGCTAAGAAACAAAAAGTCATACCACAAAAATCCTGTGAAATTTGTTAGCCAGTACAAAGTTAATTCTCTGCCAACTGTGTTTGAAAATAGTTATACAAAGAGATCATACTTTATATGCAAGTTCCATAAATTCCTATTTACCCGCTATGAGAAACTTAATGATAGATTCTGGGTTTGACTTCACTCCTTTCATATTTGCAAGACTTTTTCCCTTGTTATTTTACAGGGATTCTTTTAAGTTTCAACCTAGAAAAAAAGATGGCAGGTTTTATACTAAGCACAAATATTGCTGTCAGTAAAATCTTCTTGGGGAAGGATGGGAGTGAGAGCAACCCATTTCAGACAAACTTCCACAGGACCAGAGTGTGGGGCGAAGAAGCCCCACCCTAGAAAGCAACATTTCAGACTATGTATTTCACGGTCCCTTTACGTCAGAAACCATGGTGGGATTTGGAATTTTGCCTGCCAACACAAGGTGCTTCCCAGCATGCGGCGTCTGCCCATGTTGACATTTAGGATACGAGAGGACACGGTCCAGCCAAGGGGCTGCCTCTCCCAGGGCTGGTGTGGCCAGGCTGCATGGCAGCACCATGGCCAGGGGCAGATGTGTGTCACCTTCCAGTGGAGATCCCCACTCAGGGTGCCAGCAGCAGGCACGCTGGTCATGTCTTGGGTCATTACAGGGGTTCACCAGTTCAGTTAGCAGATAACAGTGCCCCAGAGCAGCACATCTCTGTGGCTGGTGTGTATTAAACCCAGCCTAACATCAATCCCATTAAGACAAGCAGGTGGGGACATTGGAAGGTACGAGACAGATGAAGTAAATCGATATATAGGTGCTTGTGCAGCCTTCTTTATTCCTGAGAATAAGGCATATTTGGACAATCACTGAAGAAAGGGCAGTAGCTTCACAAGCCAGGAAAATGGTATAAGCCTTCACGACAGATTATTCAAACCTACAAATTCACTGAACTAGTAAGTGCTGAACAACCCAAATTTAGCTTTGATTCCAAGGCCTCAGGCTGCAAGTTTTTTTTTAAGCCAGACTCTCATCTGAATTTTACTGGTGATATCACAGCAGGAGTAAGAAAAGCAGTTTTTAAGCATGGGGAAAAAGCTATGTTGCAGTAATTCTGCTTTGGGACCACATTTGGAGCATAAGAACACAGGAAGAGTATCTAGCAGCTTTTCTCCCTAATTAGGGAGAAAAATGTGCTTCATGACATTTTGGTTAGGTGACAATTTCTTCACCTCTTACCTTTTATTTTAAACCATGGTATCATATGTACCCATGGTAAACACCATTTTAAAACTGCAAGAAAAGCATGAAGTCATAGCACTAACTGAAAAATGTGTAATATTCAAACTTAAGTTCCCACTGAGGAATATAAAAACAAAAGTTATTCCTAGTCTCATCACTATTACACCCAACAGTGCCTTAAGTCTGTACAGGAGCTGACGTTTGGGTTTTTAACAGTCATCTGCCCAAGTGCCTTTTAAATAAGAAAACCCCCAAATCTGATACCCAGATGAGATCTAGTCTGTACTGTAACAATTACTATAACATTAAATCTGTTTATATTTGCATATAGACAGCTATAGTGCAATATAGTCTGAAGGTTAACCAGTTCATATAAGCTATCAAATTTGAATTTTTCCCCTCCAGAGGGTAAATAGCCCTTGACATTTTTCAGTCTTTTTGCAATTCTGACAAAAATATCACCAAGAAAAAAATATTTGAGGTCGGGGGGAAAAGAGGGAGGAGTTGTTCCCACTCCTCTGCTCACACAATGTCTTTCTCCTCCTCCATGTTTTAGGAAGGAGAAAGCGTTGGAAAATAAAGCTATTTTCATGGTAAACAAATGATTGGTTTGTGGTTTGGGGTTTTGTTGTTGGTGGTTGATTGGGTGTTTAGGGTTTTTTTTTGTTGTTGTTTTGATTTATTAAAAAGTCTCCAACAACGAAAGTAGTAATTTTTCTTTGCCCAGGTACAACACATACAAAATAGGTGAAATGACGGCCATAATTATTTTAGAGCACCAAATGATAAGCCATACCCTATTTACATTCAAGGCTGTATGCTGGCCACAATTAAATTTCTCTCATTAGAAGAAACGTGGATGGGAATAATTCACAGATAATGGAGACACAAGGGAGACTAGATCGGAGAGAGCATGTAAGAGGTCAAACAGGAAAATGCATTAAATCCAATCATTCAGTAATATATATAAAAAAAGAGATACTCTTATATTTAATTTCTCTCTGTCACTGTGTCCATAATTTGAAGCGTCTGAGAGACTTTCAGGATCTAATAACAACAAGTGTTTTCGGCTTTGGTGTTTGTTTTGGTTTTTGGGTTTTGTTTTAAAGTCTCATGTAAGCAGTAGAAGTAGTTTGGAATGACATGACAATATGTATTGCATCTACCAGAAAGATTTGTCTTTACAAAACCCAGCAATTTAAGAATAAACATTATCAGAATCATTTTAAGCTGCTCTAGATCAGTGCCTGTCAATTAAAAATGTTTATTTTTACTTGCAGTTATTAAAGCAATTTACATACAGCTCAAAAGGAACAACTTCCATCTGTAAGGATCTGTCAAATATTTGCTTCAACAGACTTGAATCAAAATTAAGAGTTTCTTTCTACAATCTATTATCTATAACTTCATAATAATGCAGAGCTTTATGGCTAAAACATTATGAAGATTTAAAACAAACACCACCTATAAACTTGATTTTCCTATGTCTATAGAACTTCCAAGAGTCACTTCAAATCTGGAACTACACAAAAGATCCTCTATTAAAATGTACAAATAAAGAAACCCCATGGATAAGCACCAGCTAAAACTGCCTTTCCTTTAAGCTCAAGCTAAGAAAAAAGCCCACAAAAAAAAACCAAAACAAAACAGTGAAGTACTGGACTGTATTCTGGTCCAGTTTCTGTGATCACAAATCTAATCTGTCATGCAGAATATGGGTTTTCAATTTTAGCTGAGGCCAAATTTGACTTTTTTGGTTTTTGTTAAACTGGAATAACTTTAAAAGAAAGGGAGATTTTCAACTTCTCATAAATTACAAAGCCTTTTCTGCTCATTTAAGTAATTAATTAATGAAATCTCATAATTGATGCTATGGCAACTGGAAACAACACTGGGCATTAAATGTAAAACATAACCAGATATAGCAGAAGGTATTAAAAGTATCAAACTTCCAGCTTTGTGCAAGTTGCAGGCTCCAAAACTGTTCCCCTATTTAACATAGTTCAAGGTTACCTTTACTGAAATTACTGAGGAAAACTACAGAAAAAGGAGAGCACCAAGAAAATGTCTCTCAGAAAAACAAATGAATTCTAGAAATTCACAAGATTCTTATTATCTGTACAAATTACACTAACATACAGTCTTCTCCTTCAATGCAACAAATTTTGTCGTATCTACTCAAGATCCTGAAATTTGTGAGCAGTTTTATTTTACTATTATACCAGATTGAAATGAACCATTCTGGAGGAAGTCTTTCTTTTGCTCTCCTCATCCAACTGTACTTTAATTCACAAGAAGTTCATTTTTCCTTACTCACGACCATTTTGCCCATGAATGTAACTAGTGAGTGAAGTCCCTGTCTTTATCCCTGTTTGATCCACAAACTTTTTGATCTCAGCTTTGCCCTCTATACTGTTGAGGAGTGAGAGAGTAGCTGGGCATCCTTTGGCTGCCAGTCCAGGTCAACCCACTGTACCAGAGAAGACCAACACACAACAGTCACTGCTGTCTGGAACCCCTGCACAGACCTCCTGATAAAAATAAATAAAAATAAATTAAAAAAAAACCAACACACCACACCGAACCAACAACAACAACAACAAAAAAAACAACTCGGATACCTAAGCTGCAATATTCTGTTTTTTGGAGGTGCACATCAGGAAGAAGAACTGACATTCATTTAATCCCTATGATGAAAATTTCAGATTTTGTAAATTAGGACATCTCAAGGAAACAAAACAAAAGAGATCCTCTGCATTTGTAAGGATCAAAAAAAAAAAAAAAACAGAAAAAAAGTCAGTAAAAGATGACTATCACCAAAATGTTCTCACTGTCTCAAGTATATTTTTCTATCCCTCTCGTCAGCTGGAAAACGAGTGAGAGAAAGAAGTCACCATTTCAGCAACTAAAACATAAGATGTACTTTGTCATTATGATATATGAAGCTTACATATGCAAAGCAATACTTAATGTGCACTTAAGGCCTAGAGTTCCATATCTGCAATTTTTACAGCAGTACTGCAGAAATGCTTATCTTAAGTGAATGTAAACAGCAGAAAATGAAAACAACTGTCTGTCTGAAGCTGTGAACCAGGCTGCACAGACCACAACAGAACAATTAGTGATGATTCACGTCTTGCAAATGATGCAGCTATGACATGAGTTACACAGCCGAAAGGGACGCTGAACACGGTAGTTTTGCCAAGCTGCTGGAAAGGAGAAGTTTACCTGCGCTGTACTTTTAATGTGCAACCTGCCCTCTTCCAGAAACGCTATTAAGTACTCCAATAACTTCCTGAATACAGAGCTGAAGAGCTATTCAGGAATAGAAGCCATACAGCATGAGACTGCAGAAGGTGGTGCCTGCAGGAAAAGGGGTTCTGTGTTAAATTTCCTCCCACATTATCTACACACAACAAATAATCCCTGTTGCTGCTGAACAGCAATTTGTAATTGTTCAGGCAATTTTTCATTTCAGAGTAATCTATAAAGTTACCAAACATGAAAAATATAGTAATTTCAGTATAGAAGAAGAATTAAAAAATATAAATGAGCACCACATGATTCAAAGAACCCCATAAATGATGCCAGAGAATTAAAAAAAAAAAAAAATTGGAACCATGTTCCCTGAATCAAAAAGTCTAGCAGTTATAATTCCGATCTTTCCAAGGGAGTAGGATGAGGACAATAGGGTTTATTTTAAAAACCTTAAATACCCTTCATGATATTGTATTATTTAAGTGGCAGTGATCAAAACTGACAGCAAGTAAAATTGATGCATTACTGGTTTACACATCCAGAAACCTCACTGCTGGGACTCCAGACTCTCAAAAGATTCCAGCATGTCTTTTAGAAAATACCTGAAAGGATATGGTACTCTAGCCAGAATTTGAGGTAGGAAAAGTTCATTAGAATCAGTCATTACAATCCCATTGCCAACTCACTGTCCTCTTAAAGGATCATTACCTCCAGTTTCAAGAGGTTTTCAGGGTTAAAGAAAACTTGACTATTTCTGCTGGAAATGCCAGGTAAGTGGACACTTGGTAAATATGGAAAAGCTTGCACCAACCAAGGCAGAGAGATATTGAAGGAAACTCCTTCTGGTCAGGAGTTTCCACTTAAAAGCACTCTATTTTCTCAAATATCAATCCACTGTTACAATCTTACCCAACCAAACATATTATTTTCCCTAGCACTCAAAACTGTATTTTACTTTACTGTACAAAACGTTTATTCAAATACTCTTCAGTGCTCACCAATTATCCGAGGGATGCACATATGAAGATCTCTTGGGAATTTTCTGCAGCGCCAGTCCTAAATCAAACAGAAGCACTCTTCCAGAGAGAACTTTGCTGCACTTGGCAACAGAGTACATTCTTGTAGCCCAGGTATTTCTTCATCACACGTTTGTTTAATTGCCCACCATTTGCAGAATTGTTAGTCTCCTATGAGGTGGCTTTTGGTGCTTACAAGCACCAGTCAAACACACTTCAGCCCCTTCTTTGTTGCTGTTTTCATTGGGAGTTTTTGTTTATCCAAAAATAATTCTTGAGCTTGTTAATGCCTCTCTGTTCAGGCTCCCATTAGCAGTCTCAACCATTGCACTGGTCTAAGTACCTGCTGGAAAAATGGACATTTTTCCAAGGTGCAGAAAAAAAGAAGTCAACATGAGGACAATATGCATCATCTAAGTCCTTCAGTGTGCCAGTGGAAGTCAAAAGTCTGCTGAAGAAGTACATAACAGAAAGAGTACAACAGCCACTAGCTCCCAGATAACGTAAGGAAACTGACTGGAGAGGTAAGCAAGAAGCCAAAAGGCTCTTTTATTCTTACTGTTTCAGAATCCTCAGCTTCCCCTGTCTCCAAGGGCTTTCCACCATCTTGTTTCTATACAGAGCTGCTAACATAAGCATCGTTACCTGCACCTCCATAGTCATAGTAAATGGGATTCAAACATGGAACATTCTGAAAGATCTACTCCTCTGGCCTCCAAAGAACATTTTTCCTATCACATTTACTATCATTTTCCATGGTAGGTAAAAGTCACAAGGGTGTCTAGAGCAAGTATGAGTATAATTTGCAGGTCTCCAGTCAAAACTGTTAAAACCATGTAATTTGTGGGAACAAGTAATCTGTATGATGGCATAAATAAAAACACTGGCATTGGTTTCAGCACCACCAACGGAGACTGAGTTTGCAAAACCAAACCAGTTAAACTGTTAACCTTTAGGGCTGCCCAGTCTTTCCTTGTCAATTTAAATTTGTGCGCTCACTTTCCACTACTATTATAAATAGCCTTCTTCTCTAAGGATGTTTAGCTTCATAAGTTAAAAACACATTTAGTCAACTTTCAGTTTCCAGTATAATTTCCCCAAAACACTGCTTTTCTAAAATTTTAAATATGGGAAATTAGAGTGAAGATTTTCCAAGCTCAAAATAGGTGAATTAAAGCCATGAAAGCATCTTAGGAGAGGAAAAACTCTTTCCATCCGTCAACAACTGAAACTGCCACAGAGCATTAAAGATGACCTATAGATATCATTTTTCCCATGATGATATGATGAATTATGAACTGAATAAGTTCTTATGGTCATTGGCCTATTTTTATCATTTCTGTTTACTTTTTTGAACTGCATTAACATTAATCTGAAAATTCTCAAGAAAAGCAGACTCTTAATAGTAGCTTTGATCTCATAAAAGTATAGTAGAGGCATCAAATGAAAATTTCAGTAAAAGGTTTAGTTTAAGTATGTGTTCCTATTCTAAGCAGAATAAACAACTACAAGAAAAGATTGAAAGCTCTGAATTTGACCTTAAGATAATTTGGTTCAGTATTACTTTCCACTTAGCTTCACTAGTTAAACCCTCAAGATAATTCCAGGGGATCATTATCAGAAAGAAAAATAATCCCGCTTCCTTGATATTTTGCTGTGCCACATGAACTAGCATTCCTGCTCAAAGAATCTTTCCAGCTCAGCAATCACGGCCTCTGGCTTTTTCTCAGGACAAATCCTTACACATTATCCACATGCCATTCCCACATTATTTATATAGCAACACTTACAGCAGCATCTTGCTGCAAAAAGGACCACAAGAGTCTTCAACAATAACGGCGATACTTGTTCTGATAACAGGAGGCATTAGCAGGAACAGCTTTCCATATGCTGCATTAATAAGGTTCACATTTCTCTATCTGCATGTGGCCTTGTTCCTCAGAGCAGATTTCAGCTTCTATTTATACAATTTTGATAGCCAGAAAAGCATTTTAACTTTCATTACCATGACATGTAAGTCCAAATGACCATTAGCTAGAAACGTTATACTTAAGAAGCCCATTTTCAAAGTCTTAATGGCTGAGCAAGTGAGCTGATTAACCCTATTTGATTATTAAACTCCAGGGCATGTCATAAATGCTTCATGGAAATACCATTATTAACACGTGTTTAGAGAAAAGTAAGTCTGAAGTACATGTAGTGTATGTAAAACTTCTAAAGCACCGACATAGCTCCAATTTCAGTAACAATTCAGTTTAAGCTGTAAGAATCAGCTAGCAAACGTTGTTTCAAGTTTTCGATATTTTTCATAACTTAAAAATTAAGGACAGCATTGTTTACTTTCTATAACAGCTTATCAGCCAATTGATTAATTCTACCAGGCCAAACACAGACAGGAATTACTCTGGAAGTACAATCCCATCTTTAACTTTATCACACTTACCCAATTACATTATATGCATAAGGAGTTAGAGTTGGCATCTCATTTTTCTACTGTTGCATAGTGAACATGCTAATCTTTGCAAAAGCAGTTTAAAGGTAACTTTGTCAGTTTTTTCTTTTGTACTTCCTCCAACTCACTCTCCTTCCCCCTTCATTTTCCCTTTAAATGAGTGTTATTTGCTACTACAAATACTTGAAGTATTTCCAATACCTCAGCTACCTCTTCCTGATATTTCTGTGCAAAGTGTCTCTTCCGTACACCTTCTATGAAGACATCAGCTCCCTCCACATCCCACCCTAGTCCCACATCCGACTTTGCCTTTGGCATGCATACCAGCCTCTGGGATGAGTGCTTATGACAGCTCTGTAGAGTTCATCCATTCTAACATGAAACACTCATGATTTCATCTTAATTTCTCCACCTATCCACTCTTCAGCTGCTTCTCCCTCTCTTCATTGCAGTTTTGAGAGACGCAAGACTTCCCTTTCAGATCTACTACTGAATTCCTTTCCAGGCACCTGCTCACTTCCAACTTACATTTTGGTCTCAATCTCATTCTGTGCAACATCACAGCTAATTCATTCTCACACCGCTAACACCTGCTCTAATTTTTATAGCATCTTTCACTATCTTTTTATACTTCCTTTTTCACTTTGTAGTTCAGTGCTTTCCCTATATTGTTTCTTTCCATGTTTTCTGCCTCTAAGGTCTTTCCCACCCATTCACACCCATTTAACCCAGCATGGCTACTCTTTTCAGGTTTAGTTTCCAAACAGCCTAACCAGTTCCTTTTATCCCATACTTCTTATCTTCCAGGTGTTGGGGAATTTTCATGGCAAATTGAGGCAATTTAAACACACATTTGTGCTGAAATATATTTAAAAAACCAACCATGTAATGAGCAGTGCACTGGACAGTCCTACCATCATAAGCAGTTCTACGAGGAGTCTGCAAAAATGCGTCAGGAGCTGATTCCTTATTGGCACTTGCACCAGCACCAATCCTTTGAGTGTTGGGTTCATCCCCCAGCACCAGCTCTGCTGCCCAAACACTGGCATTACACGATCACTATGAGTCAGTGCTGTGGCTGTTCCTTCTCTCATCAGTGAGGGAAGCTTCACTCCTGTACAGCGAGTTGCTCTGTCTGCCATTCCTGCTTCCAGCCAGTTCAACCCCGTTTGCAGTTGGACATTCCTGCCCTCCATGTCAGATCATTCCTCAATCACAAATTACCGCTGCTGACCAGTTACAATTTGAATTTCCCCTTCACAAGTTTCAGTGCTTTTGGTTCATCCTGTGTTAAACCCCTCTGGGCCACACTCCTTCAGTTTCTCGTACTCTTCAGATTACTAACAATGTTATTGCTCATCTTTGTCTTGAGGGATAGTAGGGAGGGATTAAATCCCTTCACAATTCTGATCTGACTGAAAAAAAGATTTCCAATAAAAGTGGCATCTCTGATCACAACAGCTTCTTCACTCTGCTTTGGCTTCTAGAAGATGTCCCCATCTCCTGCTCTGAGAAAGTCAGGCAGTTCTGCTACTGGCAGGTACAACATATGATAGTTTTTACACAAGAAGTAGAAAGTCTTCAGCATTTCTTAAGCAAACTTCTTCAGAGTGACTGGCATCCCAGAAGCTTCAGGCACACTTCACTGGTTTTCTTTACTCCAGTCTTTCATGTAATCTCTTGATGTTACTAAAAGATAATGGTTGCTTAAGACCAGGACTTTTCCTTCTCCCTAGCTGGCTGTTTCTGCAAGCAGCCATGGCTTGAAGTGAGGTTTCATTTACTACCCCTCCTCCAACAGGTGCTGTCCAGATATAACAAAGCAATCACATAATGGAAGTTTGGAGATAAGCCCAGAAGCCTTGCCGTCTTCTGTCGAGGCATCATTTTGGCTTGTTACTTTGGAAGCCAGGAAAATATAATGTGGGAACCTAAACCTCCTTCCTGGCACTTTGCATAAAAAATTGCTGCATTAAGAAATCAAAACTTTTCTTGTAATTACAGAAGAAAAAATTCAGAATTATAATCTGTTTGAGAGAAACGCAGAAAATATTAACAACTAAAGCCCAAACTCTTTCTTTTTTTTTTTTTTTTTTTTTATTGAAGAAAAAAAAAAA
>JAAGAY010137781.1:0-19296 GCA_011801015.1 Ardeotis arabs | reverse complement strand
AAAAAAAAAAAAAAAAAAAAAAAAAAGACAAACACCTTTTTTAGATGGCAATGGAGGACCCTTTGAGAGGGGTACAATGGAGGACACTTTGAGAGGGGTACATGCCTGGAGAGTCAACAGAGTTTGCCATAAGGGTGTACATGGCTTTGTATTTCTGACAGCGTTAAATGCACGTCTCTCAGAGTTATTAGAAGACTGCCTGGTGTAGCTGTGGAGTTAAGCAGAAGTTAAGTGCACATAGATCTGCAGCTGGCGTCAAAATGCTCACAGTGGAAGTAACACAGCATTTGGGTAACACCTTGGTTGTGATGGGTGCTGTCCCACACTTTGCCCTATAGCTGTTTCTCATCTATATAGACTTTCCTGGTGCCTGTTACTTGGCAAGCATCTCCACATTATGGCATAGTTCATGCTGTCTCACAAACACTATAGGTGCTGGTAAGTTGCAAAGAGTTATACCTATACAATGGTGTGCTCGTTTTAAAGTTTACCTGTTATCATGCAATATTAATATGCCAGATCCAGCCTGGTGGCCAGCGACATGAAATACTGCCGTATTATCAGAGGAAAGTGATTTCCAAAATGCTCATCTCTTGAGGACAGCCTCAGAATAAGGTGTGCAGTATTTCTTTCATATCCTTAAAAAAGCATCGTACAGAATTTTTATTACTTTAATAGCCAGTATTCTCCCCTGTTTGGGCTCTACTAGATCTTCTTTCACTTTAAGTTTCTCTCTATTTGTATTTGTTATAAGAGTGTTAGGTGAGTTTAATTCTTTATAAGGACATGGTATAATTTTGAGTTAACAAGTCTTTATAGGTTGAAAACACATAAATTATGTACAAAGACTTCCACAGAAACATATTACTTCATAAAGCTGGAAAGCAAATAATTGGAGTAACACTTCTTAGACTTTTCTGGGACTATCCATGCTAACTTGATTTTATCATTTACCTTTGAGCAACCAAAGAACTAGAGGGCCTGATTGGTAACCAGAGTGTAAAAGGACTTTCATTCAGGGTAAGTGATGAGCAAAATAGATTATTTGCATCAGAGTTTACCATGGAAGGGGAATCATCTCACATTGAAGTGCTAATTGAATTGATTTTAAACTAAACTGACAGTGGTAGTGAATCACCAGGATCACAAAGTTCTTGTCCAAGAGTTGTGCAGTAGCTGTCACAAATTGTCCCTTGTACCAGAGAAAGAGAAGGTGGCAGATATGTTAAGGGCTCTGGGTCTTTGAGACAGCCAAGTTTGATTTCTCTACCAGAAAAAAGACTATGAGAAAGATCAAATGAGCCATGGTAAGATCTGAGCTTCTCAATTTCATTCCAATAAACATTGACAAAACATACAAATATTTTTTAGAACATTACATAAATGACATAAGTAGGAATGTCTGATTTTCATGTTGTGATAATTCCTTAAAAATTTAGTGTTTCTTTGAAGGAAACCAAGAGGAAATTAAACCCCTAAACCATCGACACTAATGGAGTAGGACAAGGCCCGTAATTCCTACCAACTTACTGGATGCAGCAGCAACTCTTAGAGGTCCCATGCTGTTCCATGGAGCTGGGACTCAAGATAAGTCTCATCTTTCTTCCAGGACAGAATAACTTACATTTTATCAGGAAATGTTAGGTTTGGCCTCTGCTTCCATCTCCCAGACTCTGGACTTTCCTTGCTTTTTATTGCTCTCTGTATTTTAGATCCCCTTCCTAGATACTGGGCTCCTCACTCCACTCCCTGGTGGAGCTTCTCCCTTCAGCTGAGTGTCCTCAGCTTTGGCCAGACTTCTCATCTGCGCAGGAGCTACCAAGCCACAATCAATCAATCAGACTCATGTATCTGCTTCAATTTTGGTGAATAATACAGTGGTTTCCAAAGGCAAGCTAAAGCACTTTGGGACTAAAGTTAAAGCAAAAGAGCTGAAATAGTGCCAGAGATTTGTGTGACAGACAAGACTAACAGCACTTAGCTTTTGTTTACTTTCATCCTTAGCAGTTTTTTCCAAATTAAGTCCTTTCTACGAAGTCTTAAAAGTATTTAAACCCTAATAGACTAGAGCGCCTATGGAGTAATTATTATAACTTCTCAAGATATCTTATAATTATAATATCTCTTCCCTGGAGTATGATTTAATTACTGCCGTATCGTATGCATTGTATTTTGTCTAATGTGACTGCTGCTGATGAGCAGGCGTTGCTGAAAGCTGATAATGAGTTAGGCATCTGAAATCTCACCTAAACAGAGGTTAGAAATTGGTGCTCCTGGTGATGATTAACTGATGTTTATTTCACAACTATAAATAAAGCTCTACTGCCTAATTGTCATTTTGCAGAATGTGTTTTTGCTACATCTCTCAGATTTAGAATAATCAGCATTTCTGTGGTTTTGCTTTTTTTTCATGCAAGAAAGCAATTTGCAGAAGTTGTTGGATAGGAAGCAGTGTGTGTTACTTTAGTGGGCAATTGAAGCACAGATGGTTTTGGAAGATAAATTTGTCACATGACTCCAAGCCACCTCGAATACACTTTGAAGACTATATGAACCGAAGTTTGAATATTTTTGGTGGGTAAATAATGTGAACTACATTTGGAAAAATAATATTTACTGCATGCCACAAAGATTAATACCAAAGACCTCAAAATAACTCAAATAGAGGCCCTTGCTGCCAGTTGAACTTTAGGAAATGAAAGACTTGAGTAAGTGCTCCAGGCATGGGTGACCTGATGTCTTAATCCAGCTGCCCACTGTTATTAGAAAATAAAAATCTTCCCTTGTCATGGTTATCCCTCTCTCAACTTCTGAGAAGGTTTTATTTAGAAATAATTTTTGACTAGTGTCACAGATGCCTGTATTCCTGGATCTCACAAAGTCAAAACATTTTTACATTCCCTTATTCTGGAGAAAGAAAAACATACAGAAATCCCACAAGTACAGAAATCATTGCTTCTGGTGGCTACAAACAAGTCCTTTATAAATATATGAGACCACTACCTGGGAAAAGCTTCCATCTCTATTAAATCTGAAGTGAACATTTAGCGTCTCTCCTTCATAATCCCAAAGTAGATGATGCCTCTTCTAGAGAATAGATCCCGACACAGTCTGCGAAGACAGGTAAACAGAAAGTCAGCACACATCCCAATTTTCCTTTTGATGTTGCCAGTAACTTCTCCTGGGGTCACTTTAAATTAAATAGTCATAAAATTATAATCGTGTTGGTTTTTCCCAAGAGGTTTTATTAGAACGTGTAGATTTTTCTCAGTGCTTACTGCAAGCGCATGAGTGAAATGAACACTTGCTCAGGAAATGAGCAGGCTTTGCTGAGAAGGGAAATGGTGAAGGAGCATAAGCAGTATCCAAGCTGTGCTTCTGCCTGACATTAAACAACACATGTTCAACGTTTCATGACAAACTGATACACAGCAGAAAGTTATTGAACAAAATCCTCTTGTTTGAGAAACTTGCCAGGGTCACTGTTGTGCCAGAAGTTGCATGGTACAGATTTTACGCAGCCGTATCATGGTATCGTGTCACTGGCAGATATTTTAACAAGTAATGAAAAGTGATGCTTCACAGTGAGTTTTGTCACTCTAAAAATTACCTCTCCTGCAGTGTCCTGGTCAATATTGATACGCAGTCACCTTAAGCATCATTCTTGCTTATGGGGCAGAGAAGAGGAATGATTTTGCCATGGTTGGGAACAGCCATGGCTGAGCCAACACAGACACATTAGTTGCTCTGGTACTCTGCCCGCCAGACAGAGAGAAACTTCCTTTATCTCCGTGCTCTGGATCAGCTTTACAAGGGCTTTCGCACCAGAATGAATGCCTTGCATGTTTGTTTGGCCAGGACATCCCATGAGGATGTGCTTTCAGCAGATTGGAAGCAATGGCCATTACTGTCTCGTAGCTCTGGAGATACTTGTTTTCCCAGATGATTAGGCTGCTTCAGTGCTCTCTTCCCACAGTCTGACAGACATTCAAGTGCTTCTGTCAAATATGTTTAGATGCCTACTAACAAGAAGGGAGTTTTGAGATCTTTTTTCTACCTGTATGCTATAGCCCTGTCAGTCTGTCCTCATGTTTCTGCTAAAAGTGAGGTAAGGTCCCAGGTGCCAAGACAATCTGGCATGAGTCCCTGGCACACCATGTTGCTCAGGGAGGGACACCTGACACCTTTCCCAAGAGAAAAGTTCATATCCAGTAACTGGCTTTCACATCTGTTGCAATCGTCACGTCCATGTCCCCAGGGCTGGCGCTTGCAGCTCCAGCTGCTCTACACCCGCCACATCGCGTAGGACAGGCAGCCCTCCACTCATCAATAGAAAGGCAAACGTGAAGAAATAATGGGGCACAGTGAGTGTAAAGAAAGCAGATAAGAAAATTACATTAAAAAGTGAAAAGATGTTTGGAGGGTGGATGTTTGTTTCCTGTCTCTCCCTAATAAAAGAAATCCAATATTCAGTTAGTGAGACATTGGCACCTCCCTCACCCAGTTATACCTGAAAATGTATAACAAAAAGACCCTTTGGACACCTTCCCAGCCCAAGTTTTCCACTCACAAAACTTGTTCTTATTTTAAATTGTATATAGTCAAACAGCAGGAAAAATCATTACATAAAAGTAGCGGAGTAAAAAGCAATGTGGAAAATACCCTGTCCTTCACAGTGTCTCTCTGTGCCTGCAACTTCTGCCTCAATAAAACAGCAAAACTTAGATTCCTGCTTCTTGACACTCACCTCTGATGTCAGGATGAAGTCCACCTGAGCTCCTGATAGCCTCTACCAGCCCCGTGCTACCAACGGAGTTTGGCAGCCATGGTCTCCTGGCTTCTTTTGAGAAAGGAGCTTGTTGAGGGAACGGCAGGCTCTGCTCTGAGCTCAGGTCTCCCAGTGCCATGCAACTGTCAGTGCAAGAAATGTGCCCATTTGTCTTTATCCTATCTCCTTTGCCACCAATGCCAAAGGACCTAGTCCAAAAATAGCACAAGACAGATGTTGTCATTCACGCTAGCACATAGGATTGTTGCTTTCAGGGAAACACACAGGACAATCTCTGAAAGACTCATCGCTGGGACACTTCTGGGAGGCATGCCGGAGAGGTGGGATCTAGCCATAATGACCTTGTTCTCCTTCAGCCTCGTTGCTAGTACCACAAGTCCTGCTTCCAGTGAAAAAGAAAAGCAGAAAAATATTTGTATTTCAGTGAAGAAATGAGTTGCAGAGATTTCCTGTGAGGTGTACTCGAGCTCTTCCTGGGGCAGAACAAATGGGGAGTCATTCCGGCACAGAGTTGAACATTGCCATCCCTCCCCATCACCTCCATCACCTCCCCACTTGCAGCTCTCCAAATAAACGCTTCTAACCTCAAATGAATTGAGACTGTCATATGTCATGTTGGTTTTAACTAAACATTTGTCCTAAATACATAAAAATATGTAGTGTCATTTGTGTTTGCTTGCCCTAAACCCATCTAACACACTGACACAGATCAAGAAACAGTATTTTTTCTTCTTGTTAATAGCCAGAAGAATTGCATCACATTTTAAATTGCATTTCAGCCAAACAATAGCCGAGCAAAGCCAGCAAGGCAGTGGCTGTCTCCATGGCTTTGTCTGTACAAAGCCCAGCACAACAGGGCTCTGCTTTCAGCCAGCCCCTGAGCACTTCTGGGATAAAGAGGATAATAGGTGACTGCAACCTTTGCTTAGAAATATTTGTGAATAGCTCTGTAAGTGTCAGAAAGCTGCACAGAAAGCAGCTTGCTGCTGCTCTGGAGGTAGAATGAGCTTTCAGCAATTTTGACATTCAGATTTACAGTGGACTTTTGGCATCCTCTCTCATTTGGAAATGAATAAACCGCCTTCACCCATTTGAATTAAGCTGTTGTTTCATTATCTGCTACCTCTGTCTCCTTTTCATGTTGTGTTTCTTTCAGGTGTGAAAGTGATTACACGAAAGAAAGAAAGGCTGGGGAAGTCTTAAATGCTATCATTGCCCAGGCACCCGCTTTCCTTCTCTGAGTAAACTCTAAAGCAGAGCGTGTTCTTCAGAGGAGATGGGAAAGAAAATGGTGGTGATCTTGCAATGCCTGTAAAACATCTATGCAGCATATTTTTTAATAATTCCAGTGGAGAACAGCTGGAAACACACAAGCAGGTGTTTGTACTCCAACACTGATCTGGTCCAGCTGCCTAATTACTACTTGTAATTAGAATAGCTAAAATATTATTGTAATCTATAAAGTCAAATATGCCAGCTCTCTTAATGCGTAAATCATTTTCAATCTTTTTTTTGTTTTTCTCAGCAGGAGGCAGGGAAGGCTGAGGCTTTCAGGACCTCATCTTCCTCATCTTTATGTGTCAAACTTGAAGACCTGGGCAAGTCACATAACATTTCTGTGTCTCTGCCCACGCTAGACCTAGGTGCTTATTTCTGAAAACATGTTTAACCCAGCTTATGCTAAACCTTGCCTGCCACACCCTCATGCGTTCCAGAGGCTCAGGACAACTGCTGACCACAGCCAGCGAGTCTCTGAGCAGAGAGGAGATGTTTGAGTGACAGCTGCAGCATTTTCATCAGACTACTCTGTAACACACCAGTTTTTCTACTGTCTCTCATGTGCATTGTGCCTGTCTATGAAGGAAAGAAAGCAGCACTATATTTTGTGCTCATTGCCAGGTCTCACCTGACCTCCGGTCACTTCCCATCCTCAGGTGCTACTCCAGCCTCTGAATGCACCAGAGCCCTCTGTGACACTCCAGAGTGGACTGCACCTCAAGGAAGACTGGATTTAGTTCAGTTTTCTCTGGCCTACTCTGGCTATCATGCCTACCACTATGGCATCTGAATGCCCTCCAGAAAGACAGCGCATGATGAGTGTCTTCCAGAACAGTGCATGATAAAGTCAGCGCCCATCTTTCATGAGTTTCTTTCATGAGTTTCGCCCTCTCTCTCATCTATACCATTTCACTTTATATTTCCTGCAAGATATCTCCTTTCCTGGAGGCCACTGTGTTATAATTTTCTAAAAGCTTTCCTCCTCACACGTCCTATGTACCCTCTCTTTCCCCAGTCCCCAACATCTGTACTACCTTCCATGAGAGGCTGATAAACATGCAGAAGTCAAATTAGTTGAGACTTTATTTCAGCGTTTGAAGGGCAGAACTTCAAGTCAGAAACTTGAAACTGTGAAATGACGAGCGTCTCACAAATGCTGCTGTTACCGACTGAGAGGTGAAATGGAGGACGGGAAGGAGGGAGGGAGAGTGCGTGGGCTGGGAGCTGAGCAGAGCACAGACGCTTCTGCTGAGGAGCCGCCTGAGTGATGTGTTTGCAGTCTCTCATAATTAACACCTAGCGGTTTTTAAGCTGATAGTAGGCGCTTGTATTGATTAGGACAATTTGCTAATTCTATGTCTTTGTCAGCTACCTCTCTTTTAAAAATAGGATAAAACATTTACCAAAAGTGTAAAATTAATGTGCCTGAATGCTCTGAATCTTTGCAGTTATTGTGATGTCTGGAGCACTACTCTGAGCTCTAAACAGAGCCATCAAACACGCTTGTGGTACCCCGACGTGTCCAGCTTAGACCATCCAGCTGCCTCTACAGAGGGGCACAAATCTGGAAGGGAAAGGGGTTCTTGTGTCATCCCCATGGGCCCCATATGAATGTTCCCCAGACCCTTGCAGTTTTTACATGGCACTGGATACCTGTGCTTGGCTGTCTGGATCAAGCCACTGAAGTCTTAGGTTTGACCCATGGCACCTTTGACAATATGGAAGAGGTCTTCTTCAGGTAATAATATATTTTAAATTTCAAAATGACACAAATGACAGGACAGACAGACATTGACATGAGCAACTACAGGAGCTCAGGTGCCTGAGACAGCTCACCAGTATCCTGATCTCACTTAGCTCCCAGCACTTGGCTGGTCTTCCCTCACACTCATAACTTTGCATCGCTCCATAAATAAGACACTGGTGTTTGGAATATAGTTATAGGCAAAATAAGTTGAGGAAATAAATCTTTAAAACTAAAATAAACTATTACAGGTTAAACCAAGGATATAAAATCAGTTTTTCCATGGAGAAATTTGCATGCACTCTGAATTTATGGACAAGATATTGATGTCAGTGGGACATAGGCACATTCATAACTTGCTAAATTACACATCTTACTTTACGTAGCCTCATTAACCAAGTGACATTCTGTGTGTTTCATTTTACTTGAAAGTGGGATCCATTTTTTAAATACTAAAGGTGGAGTAAACTTTTCCCTTTTTCTTCTCTGCCAATGGAGAGCAGCCCCACCTGAAAATCAGGTGCTCAGCCTGAACATTCCAAATGGGTTTTCAAAGTCTTGAATTACTCTGTAGAATCTAATGTCTATTAGTGTATCTCAGGTGGAACTCTTTAAAAACACGAGGCTTGATTAAAGAGGTGAGCTCAGTAATGTTTCTGTGGCGTAAGTAAGGAGCAGCGATCATGGCCAGGCCCAATAATCTGGCCTTCTGCATTAGAAATGCAGTTACACCTAACGATGAATTTGAGAAATAGTAATAATTATCTGGCTCAATTTATCTGTTCTAACCTCAGTCAGAGACCAAAGTAGTAATTGCTGTTGTTCCTAGCCGAATGATGGAGGTTGCTCTGCTCTAATTCCTACCCACATCGTAATAGCCAAGAGATAATAATGACAGAGAATTACAGACTTTGCTCAAATGTTGTCAGACTGGGCTGAAGCATCACACAATTGCACTATCTATAGGCATAACACATGTTGGAAAAACTAAAAAAAAAAAAAAAAAAAAGCACACATTCTAAATAAAATCAATTATTAATTGTCTGCCTGCATTTGCCCTCAATGTGAGAACCAATTTGAGGCGATTCTGCTTAAGTAACACTGTGGTAGCTTTAATTTAGATGTCATAGCAAAATGTGTACTGTCCAGCACATTTCAGTTACATAGAAAGGAATTAAGTTGCTGGTTTTAATGTCTTTGTTATTTACTTTGGTAATAATATATTTTAAATTTCAAAATGACACAAATGACACAGGTAAAACATCTAAGCCCCTTTGCAATTACATCTATGAAGGCCAAGAAATGTTCAACGTATCTTTATTGAGCGGGATTTTTAGCAGAGCATTTATAGCATAATAAAGGTTTCCTTTTTTTCTTTTCGGCTGTGTAATTGACTTGGCTCCTTATGGTCTTTGGCAAACATGATATTAATTAAATTTACAGATCATACTAAATTGTAAGGTGTTGCAAAACCCAGGATAGATGGCAAAATAATAAAAAGCGACCTGCAGAATCTAGAGATATAAGTAGGCAATAAAATGAGATTCAATCTGGAAAAAAGCAGGCAGGGAACAATGAAACAAAAATACAAGGCGGGGCTGAAAACTGTACAGCAATAAGCTACACAGAAAGCAGTGGTGAAATTGAAGACTGTAAAAAACCCAGGGTGCTGGTTATGAGTTTATAAACAGCAGTTGTCATCCGACTGTAAACGCCAGCCCCGTAAGCAGGTGGTATGAGAGGAAACCTGTATCCATCCTGTGGTGTACCAGTACAGAGCTAAACTGAGCACAAAGCCATTGATAGATGGGCAGCTGTAATTAAACCTGGGATCCATTTCATTAATTGTATTAGTCTTTATTGCCACATACAGCACCGCAGTGCCTTAAATATGCTGAATGGAAACACTCTTCTTTCTGAAGTACCTAGCTACATAAAACAGGTACAAGACATAGTGATTGGGACCTGGGAAGGCCACCACAAATGAAGACCACATATAGAACATAAGAAGAAATACACAGTATCATCAGTAGTACAAGACTGTTAGAAAGCTTCATGTCAATGGTATGTACCGTTGCAAATGAGAAGGTGCCAGGCTCACAGCCCAGCATGAGAAAGTGTAAGACACAAACATCTCAAAGGACAGTGGGAGCGGTCAGCATGGATTCACTACTGACCCAGTAGATGAGGGGAGAGCGGTGGATATTGCCTTCTTGGACTTCAGTGAGGCTTTGAACACTGCTGTAAGATCCTCATAAGGAAGCTGATGAGGCATGGGCTGGATAAGCAGATGATGAAGTGGGCTGAAAACTGGCTGAATGGTAAGGCCCAGAGTGTGGGATCAGTGGCACAAAGTCCAGTTGGAGGTCAGTCACTCGTGGTGTATCCCAGGGTTCAATAGTGCATCTGATTCTGTTCGACATCTTAATTAATGATTTGGATGATGGGACAAAGTGTACCCTCAGCAAGTTTGGTGATGACACAAAACTGAGAAGAGTGGCTGATATGCCAGAGGGATGTGCTTCCACCCAGGGGGACCTTGACAAGCTGGAGAAATGGGCTAGCATGAATTGCATAAAGTTCAACAAGAAGGCAAAAAGTCCTGCACATGAGGAGGAACAACTGCGGGCACCAGTATGTGCCAGGGCCACACAAATGGAAAGCAGCTCAGCAGAAAAGGACTTGGAGGTCTTAGTGGACACCAAGTTGAACATGAGCCAGCAGTATGCCCTTACTGCAAAGAGAGCTAACGATATCCTGGACTGCATTTGGCAAAGTATTGCCAGCAGGTTGAGGGAGGTGATCCTTCTGCTTTATTCAGCACTGGTGAGGCCACACCTGTGTCTAATTCTGGGCTTCCCACTACAAGAGAGAGACGGACATACAGGAGAGAGTGCAACAAGGGGCATGAAGATGATGAAAGGACTGGAGCATCTCTCGTCTGCAGAAAGGCTAAGGCAGCTGGGAGAAGCCAGCCTGGAGAAGAGAAGGCTCAGGGGATCTCATCAATGTACATAAATACCTGAAGGGAGAGTGTAAAGAAGACAGAGCCAGGCACTTCTCAGCAGTGCTCAGTGACAGGACCAGAGGCAATGGGCACAAACACAGGAGGTTCCCTCTGAATGTCAGGAAACACTTTTGCACTGTGAGGGTGACCAAGCCCTGGCATAGGTTGCGTAGGGAAGTTCTGGAGTCTCCAGCCTTGGAGATATTCAAAAGTTGCCTAGACAGTCCTGTCAACCTATTCTAGGTGGCCCTGCTTGAGCAGCAGAGGTTGGACCAGAGCTCCCTTCCAACCTCAACCATTCTGTGATTCTGTGACAGGAGGATGAGCAGACCACAGTACCTAATCTCTGGGAAGATAATATTTGGTGGTCATACATACGCTGCTATGGATATAACTTTAATATTCAGTGAAGGGGGATGATCCCTTTGTTGACTGATGTTAAAACTTCTATTAAAAAACATGGGTTTGTATGTGTGTGTTGAATTTAAAATTTTAAATCATTAAATCAGTCAGAACAACATGATCTTTCTTATCCAGGATATGATGAACACAAATCAGCGAAGAAAAAGTGCTACATTTATTCAAAGTGCAACACCCAAGCAATCTTTAAGGATTATTCAAGTAATCTCAGATATGTTCTAAATACATATAAGAAAGCAAGATCCATTCAGATTAGTGTATTTTGCTACTGTACCATTTTTTAATACATACATAGCTGTCATCCCCATAAATGCCTGAAAATAGTTTTCTTTATACTTTTGCATATCCAGTTTCACCCAGCAGTTCAGCCATCTGATAAACTTTATCCAAGCTACATTCCATATCTATTAAAGGAAGATTGCAATATATCCATCTCTGGGGGGAAAAATAGTTTTTATTTTCTACATTGCCCCGTAAAGTGCCACCAGTAAATTTCTTCTGCTGATTGCAATTGCAATACTGCTGGGTTTTTCGTTCTGTATCCAAAGGACCGTGTACCTGCAGCCTGGATCTGCTCTATTTGAGGAGATGGTGGGTGGCCAGGCAGACAACCTACTCACATACCCGTTGTCCATCTTCTCAGCCTCACATCATTCTGCAGCTTGTGCCGCAGCTTTCCAGCAGCGGGTTTTACTCTGGAGATCCCCGTTGGCTTTATCTGCTCTTGGCCCAGCTCCTGCCTTCAAACTCAGGTGGTGCCGGTGCTGCTGCTGAGAGCTGCCTGCCATTGGTGAGCTGATGTACCAGGTGCCAAGGGCCTCCCTGAACTTCTCCCTGACTTCTGCTTCACACACTGAGCAGCCCCTGGGGAGCACCGAAGCCTCAGTAATGCCATCGTTTCTTAAATAGCAGGCATTTATTGCTCACTTTTCTTACTGCCTGATATTTTAAAAAGCAGGAATGAGGAGAGCTATAGAGTTTTATAGCATTAAGTAAAATGAAAGAGAGATTGATTTGTCTTTCCTACGATATGATGTTTTAGTCTTTTCAAATCAGAATAAATTTCCCTCTTAAAAGCTGTTTTAAAACGTCAAGCAGGAGTAGTGCAGTATAGCCTTCTTCAGAAAGATTAGCTATTGAAATGATCATCTCTTGGTACTATCTGGCATATATCGTTAAATTGTTTATGAATAGTTGAAACATATAAATAGACCTCAAAGAATCATACTCAAAAGTCTTTGGATTGCCTTGAAAAATATAACTGCAGAACTTACCAGAAACAAAAGAAAGTTATAAACCAAAATGTGGTTTATACAGCTGGAAAACGCTTCAGCAAAATCCCAAGCATCCTCAGAACAGAAATCTCTCTCTAAACACACAAAATCACACCTGGATTTATACTTATTCAGGAAACAGATATTCACTGAGTTTCCATTTAATTTAGAGTAGGGATGTGATTTTTATTTGATGGAAAAGAAAAAAGAAAAAAAACTACAAAACCACAAAGAAAGCTGACTTCTTAAAAAATGAGTTTCTCATCCCTGTTACAGTAGTGGGACCTGTGCAGCACAGAGTGACTTGGTGCTGTGCTCAGAAGAGAGTTTTCAGGGCAGCACATCTCCTGCAGGAGCCAGGCAAAGAGTGTTTAATTACGCTGAAATATATTCCAAACCCAAGCGGTCTTGCTGAAGGATGAGCATCTTCTCATGGCAGTGCCATTGCTCGGACACATGCATCAAACCTGACTGCAGAAAGCCCTCCTTGGAGATTTGTCTGACTTAAGCCTCCCAGTGAACCTACTGGGGTTTTTGTTTCTGTTCCTGGTTTCTATAAATAAAACCACCGCTCTTGCAATCAAAGACATGCGGGTGTCAGACAGCATGTCTCATCTCTGCAGGGGGAACAGGCATACAGAACAATCCTTAAGCGTTTGTGGAAATTATGTACGTACATCATCCATGTGCCAGTGGGAGAAAACACCTCACCTTCCTCCTTCCTGCAATCACTCATACCAATACTTCCCGAGGCTGATGTTCACTGTAATTATTGTTAAGGTGTCACCAAAGTAAGAACAACAGAAAAGTGGACATGACCCTTCAAATGAAGACAGGTTTGAGAGACAGCAGCATAGTATGCAAGTAATTTTCACAGGACTGAGAAAAAAAAATCTAGGATTTTTTTTGCTACAAGACTGGACAGTACCGCAACATAAATCTTTGCTTTTGATGATTAGCCTGGAGCAAAATAGCAGATGGGACAAAGCGTGGATCTGCCCCATGTTTTGTTACATCACTGAGGTGCAATCACGTCGCCCAGGTTGTTAAAGCCAGCCCTGCAGATTTTCAGATCTCAGAGCAGAAATTAGACCACCATTATTAGCAGGTAAGTTTATTTTTCAGAATTAGATTCTACATGGATGAACAGAGAATAGCAGGAGGGGAAGGCAGTCATTTTTACAGATGTCATTTTTAGAATATACCTGCTGACACTTCAATAGAGTTTTGAGGCAGTACAGGCTTAATTTAAAGAAACAGCAAGTTAAACTCCCCTTTGAGGCTGGAAGTGGATTTGTTCATTTCATTAAGCAGCAGAGCTTGTTTGACAAGTAAGTGAAGTCTGTCTCCAGTATCAGCTAATCAGGATTATCGCATTCCTGCGGAGAGGATCCAAGTTGAGCTGAAAGCTATTTTCCTGGTGCTTGTGTCAACATGCACTTAAAGACATATATTAGGTAACAGGCTGGACCTGTGAGACAGCCCCATGGATGACAGCAATGAGAAGTACTTCATTGCTTTGCCACATGTCAGACCCAGTGTAGGAACTAGAGTTTTCTAAGTCACGGTAGTTACCCTGCAGGGTGAAGTATAACCGGAGTCACGGCACACTGCTGTTAGGCACATCGGTGGCACGCAGTAGGTCAGGGTTTAGTGGAGACAAAAGCCGTGAGGACAATAGCTCTGCAGCAGGGAGAGATGCTGCCCTCAAAGGCAGCCCAAAGGCTACTGGATTAGGCACCATTAGCCACCCTGCACGCTGCCTCCACTCCTGTGATACCCCGTAAGCAAGTCAGAGGGAGCTGGCCAAGTAAGGAAGATTTTGCATTTCATGTGTATGGATTTGATTCTCCTTCCTTGGAGAGGATGGCCAAACCCACAGTGGCTTCCTTGACCTTTCTCCAGCACTGAGCAGCTAAGTTATGTCCTTAAAGCCAAATATAGGCTCAGCACGGGCTGGTGGATATGGAGGGGGATGGTGCCCAAAGCCTTCTTAAGCCTTTTCCTGTGCTATGCAGTACCGCCAGCCACCCTGGGTGTTAGAGACATGTATTGTTCCATGTTTTGGGTAGATGGTCCAGCATTTGCTGACATGGGGGACATCACTATCTCTTCTGCAGGGTTTGACAGCGCTTTTAACCTAGAGCAGCTGCCTTTCTGCAGCACAGATAGGTTCGTTTCTGAAGATGCTGAGCTATCAGTTAAGCACAGTCTGAACTATCTAGGCTTTATTCCAGTCCATGACTTCCCAGGAGCTGTTGGCTCCAGCACTTTGCTCTTCCAGTTCAGGGCAGCCCTGCTCATTAGCGGTGACAAGATTATCTGTCAAGCATTTTACATATCTCCGAGAAACTGTGTTTCCAGAAGTTCAAATTTTTGCTAGCTTCATGTTAGCTGCTTGGAGGTGAAAGCCTACTGGCAATCTGGTTCTAGCCCATCTTTCTTGATCTTTCTTGATCACTTCCACAAACTCAGTAAGAGAGTAAATTTACATTAAAACATATGGTACTGCACCACTCACTGATGCCGATTTCTCCCAGCAACTTGGCTTGCTGTGTACATCTGAAATATATGCTGCGTTTGATGAGGGCTGGGGCTTGCTCCTTACTAGCAGTTCCAGACTCCCATGGGCCGCTACGGGAAAAGCATTGGCCCCGGGGTTATCAGCGCTGTGCATGCTGATTGGGAGCTGCACACTCACCAAACAGCAATGACATCAACGTCTCTGTGCACATGTGTTAACGACTGCCACCAGCACGGTCCCTTGACAGAATCCAGAAAAAAGATCTTTACTGGGAAAACTGGCACAAACTGGGCCCTCTTGTTCCCTGGTGTATTCATTCCTTGATCTCATGGCAGTACTAAACACTGGAACATGGAATATTTTTGAGGATTATTAAAAACAGATATCAAATCAAATATCAAAACAGATATCAAATCTGGTACACAGATTTGATCCAAAACATATGCTAAGGTAAGGAGAAAACAGTTAGGAAATATATTCTCTTTTTTGTGTGTGTGTCTCCATATCTGCAAAAAGTGTGTATGAAGGCCACCTCTCAGAAGTGGAGGAAGAGCAGTCAAGCATTCAAATTAAAATGCACAGTCACGCTAGCAGAGCTAATTACAAGAGAGCTCCTGGCCATTCTGGATTATACGAGCAGCCCTGTACGTAAAGCATCTACTCTGCTAAACACAACCTGGAGGTTTTGAAGAGAAATGGAAATTACTTTAATGAAAACTAAGGAGAAAAAAAAAAAGGAGGACTATGAGTATAGAGTCCTCTTAACTAGCTAGAGTTAAGAAGTTGTGATGAATTACAGGCTATTTCATTTCCTGAATTAATGGTTATTATTTTCTGAACGTCCACCTCAGTGGATCATGAGGCTTTTCTCCAATGCTAATTTTGCTATGGTAAAGATTAGGATGTAAGTAGTGTTGGAAAGAATACAAATTACATATTAGACAAAATCTTCATATCAGAGTGGTTTCATCTTACTTCTACCTATAGATTCACTTTTTCCACAACTTGTTAGGTAAGAAAACATTCAGGTTTCTTTAATTCCAACCTTGCACTAAATGCAAGGTTGGAATTGTCAAGGTTGGAATGTCAAATCTTCACAGAACTTTCAGAGGATGATATTTCCTTATATTGTAAGTATTTGAACATGTCAGATGTTCCTTTTAGGCACTTTTTAGGTGTCATTGATTCACTACTTTGGAGGAGTTGTTCACTGATGACCATGATGCTGGTTCTGATCCATCCAGCATATAGGTGTGTTTACGAAAACATTGCTTCCAGCTGGTAGCTCATAGCTCAGACTCAGTGAAATTTTGATTCATTTAGGAATGTGGAACTGAAACCAGTGTTTTGAGACGCTGACAAAAGCTCTCTTCCTCCCAATGGGTGGGGAAGGGACACTCGTTCCCATCCCCTGGGCCCTCCCCAGCATTTGTTGCTGCCAGCCACAGCCTACCCCATCAGCAGCATGGACGTGTTGTGTGTCCAGGAGTATTACATGATGCATCATAGATATCCTTCTCTGGAGAAAGACGGACAGAGCAAATGTGACAGATAGATAGATACTCATCAAGTTGCTTCATGCACCATGGGAGGGCTTTTGGGTTTGACACTGCTGAGTAAGATGTAAGACCTGACAAAGAACAAAACAGGTATGGAAACATACTGTTTGTGAACACTCACATCAGATTTAATAACCGGAGAGTTTATAGAAAGCACAAGGAAGCAGGAATTTTGCCAAAGTAAATTCACTCAAATATGACATAAAGAATTTCCATGGGAAAAAAAACACTTCAGTATCTTCCATCTGTAGAAATGGCTGAATTTTTGTCCCGTTCATATTAGCCAACCTAAGTATCAAGAAACACCAGATCCTGCCAGAATCCAGCCTTACGCTACATTACCTATGAAAAATTAGTGGTGTTGCATTGCTGTTGCTTCCAGCACTAGACTAGGAGTTGTCTGCGGCCTTCTGCCTTCGGTTGCTACGCATTGAGGTTGATTCTCGTTAATGAGTTTCTTTTGGCATTTAGAAGTATTCAAAAGAAACACCAGGAGAAAGGCCTCCAGATAAATCCCATTCAGAAGATGCCCGTGTTGGGCCATTCAGATGTTTGTCTTCTCATGTACAGGTTCTGGCAGTTTGTAAGCAGGGATGACCCATGCAAAGGGAAGAGCTGTAGGCAGGTCTGTTTCATAACATACCTTGAATACATGGTCTCTGTGAATCTCTTCTTTGGCTTATGAGTTACGGCCCCATGCCAATATTTTGCCCCTCTCCTTTCAAAAAATTTAAAATAAAAAAAAAATCAAAGCTTATTTTCCTTCATTTGAAAGAATAAAAAATAATTCTCCTTCTCCTCTTTAAACTCATCGTTATCTCCCACCTTAGAGGTGCTTGGATCTCTTTTGTCCAGATGCTTTCCACAGCAGTCAATATCCTCAAGTGAAGGTACAGAAGGAAGAGGTAATAAAGTAATGTCTTTCAAAAGTTGGCTTCTACCATGCTATTCGTAAAAAGATATCATCTATGGTTTTCATACAACTTTTTCCTTACATACTTGTTCATATTTTTTTATCTCACTGTACTGAAGAAGGCAAGAAAATGGATATGATATCAGCTGTGCTTAAAGCACTTAAAAAATGCTGCTCATCTGAAGGAAAAAATAGCCATCCTTCATTTTGTGAGAAATCAGAGGGTCCAGGTGATCCTGTGATAGGTATACAACAGTGATTTTGGTTTTGTTTAGCATTATGGAGCCTAGATCCTGACTTGAGATTCTGCATAATTTTGTTCTGATTATTACTATTTTTACTATTATTGTATTAATCATCATTATTATTAATAATTACACAGAATCATCCCAGGTTTTTTTCATCCTGACTGCCACAAACCATCATGAAGTCCATAGGGTATTGGTGTGGCTCATTTTTAGCATAATTAGGTTTATTTCCAAAATTTGGATCTACTACTACATTTCTTTTTTTTTCATACAGTTTCTCACATTAAGAATAGACCTATCTTGAGGGATAAGAGTTGTAGTCAATGGCTCGATGTCCAAGTGGAAACTGGTGCCAAGTGGCATTCCTCAGGGGTCGGTATTGGGACCAGCTCTGTTTAACGTCTTTGTCGGTGACATGGACAGTGAGATAGAGCACACCCTCAGCAAGTTTGCCGACGACAACAAGCTGTGTGGTGCAGTTAGTACGCTGGAGGGAAGGGACGTCATCCAGAGGGACCTTGCCAGGCTTGAGAGGTGGGCCCATGCCAACCTCGTGAAGTTCAACCAGGCCAAGTGCAAGGTCCTGCACCTGGGTCGTGGCAATCCCAGGCAATCCCAGGCACGAAATACAGGCTGGGCGGAGAATGGATGGAGAGCAGCCCTGAGGAGAAGGACTTGGGAGTGCTGGTGGACGAGAAGCTCAACATGAGCCGGCAATGCGCCCTTGCGGCCCAGAAGGCCAACCGCATCCTGGGCTGCATCAAGAGGAGCGTGGCCAGCAGGTCGAGGGAGGTGATTCTCCCCCTCTACTCTGCCCTTGTGAGACCCCACCTGGAGTACTGTGTCCAGTTCTGGTGCCGCCAACATAAGAAGGACATGGACATCTTTGAGTGAGTCCAGAAGAGGACCATGAAAATGATCAGAGGGTTGGAGCACCTCTCCTGTGAGGACAGGCTGAGAGAGCTGGGACTGTTCAGTCTGGAGAAGAGAAGCCTCAAGGGAGACCTTATAGTGGCCTTCCAGTACCTAAAGGGGGCTCATAAGAAAGACAGGGAGAAATTCTTCAGTAGGGCCTATTGTGATAGGACGAGGGGTAACAGTTTTAAAATAGAGGGAGGTAGATTCAGGCTTGATAGAAGGAAAAAATTTTTTACAATGAGGGTGGTGGAACACTGGAACAGGTTGCCCAGAGAGGTGGTGGATGCCACATCCCTGGAAACATTCAAGGCCAGGTTGGATGGGGCTCTGGACAACCTGATCTAGACGGGGATGTCCCTGTTCCTTGCAGGGGGGTTGGACTAGATAGCCTTTGAAGGTCCCTTCCAACCAAAACTATTCTATTCTATTCTATTCTATTCTATTCTATTCTAGTCCTAGTCCTAGTCCTAGTCCTATTCAATTTAGAAGTTAGAGTCAGGTATTGTTATCAATTTATGTACACATATTTTTTTTTCAAAGAAAATACGTCATTTATGGATTCAAAGACAGAATTTTCTACCAAAATGTTACAAGTATCATCTATAGAGTCCTTACACATTTT
>JAAGAY010137780.1:0-18308 GCA_011801015.1 Ardeotis arabs | reverse complement strand
GGGCCGCAAAGCCCACAAGGCTCCCGCCTTCCACTTTCTTCCCCCGCTCAACTCCTTCACATCTTTTTTTGTTGTTGTTTTTCCCCTTCTTAAATACGTTATCGCAGAGGCGTTATCAGGGAACATTCTGCTACCAATTGGCTCGGCTGTGGCCAGCAGCGGGTCAGCCCTAAGCCCGGCCGAGTCCACTGGACAAAGGGGAACAACTTCTAGCAGCTTCTTACAGAAGCTGCCACCGTAGCCCCCCTCACTAAATAAAACCAGAAACTCAGATAATACGATGTGGCATTTCTCAAATAATACAGCAGCATTTACTTAAACAGATTCACACCCAGCTTTCCTAGACAGCCCCTATTTCACTCCCATTTCTGGGGAAGCATGATTTATGCAGCTGTGCTGATCGGCAATCCCATCTCTCCTAATTTTTTAACTCTTCAACCAATTAAAATAAAATTTGACCCACATGACAAAACCACACTGTTCCTGCAAGTTGCATAAAAAGGGAGGCTGAATAAACATGAGAGGCCCAGTGGGTCATTCTTGCTGAAGGAAATGATGAGACATGCTTAACAGATATATTTTCTTCTTGGCTCATGCATGAGTCAACTCCAGACTCCACTACTGTTGGTGGTACATGAACAGGAGATGGAGAATTCATAATCAGATATAACAATGGAGTAACTTCAAGCAATCACAGAAAGCATCTGGACAGAGAGAAGGGGGAAGCTCTGAAGTGACAGTCAGAAAGGATGAGGAAGACACAGGATAGATGTGAACAAAGTAAATCAGTTGAAGGAAAACCAGGCTTCATTAGTTCTGCCATTTATGGAATAATTTATTTAGAGATGCTAGCCAAGACAACCTCTGAACAGGCTTCATAATAACGTGTGAACTAAGTCTCACAGTGCTCCTCTACATTCACAGAGCCTGAAACCTTCCTGGCCCCCCATAGAAATTCTGCAACAGGAGAAAATATAGACCCAATATCTGCTAATCCTGTACTTCAACCACAAAATCTCTGAATCAAATCCAACGTCAAGTAACACCTAGCAAATCACAACTTCCTCACAACAGAAAGGTATTTACACTATATCTACTTCAGTTTACTTCAAGCTCAGTTGCTTTACTGGCTCTGAGTTTGTATGTTCAGAACCCTAAACCTTCTCAAATAATGGCAAAAAAGTCTCTGCAGAAAGCCCCAAAGCCATTTGCCTGAAGTTACGCAGCATGAGTCCTGCACACCGTGAGAGCTCCTTTCTCACTCACAAAACACTTTTGGAAAACCAATGCACTTACTGTAAGTTGCTTAAAAATGTATGGCTAAAAAATAAATTTATTACCCTCTCAAAAGTGCTAGATTCCCCAGAATCAAATATTGGAAACACAACAGATGCAGTAGCTGTCCATATTGCATAATCTATTAGGCATTACGAAAACATATTTTGAATCATACAACCTACCCTCTTCTGGATAAAAATACTTGCCTCCAGAGCATCTCATTACCACTACCAAAGCAGTCAATGATCACATTTGTTCACACAGAAGGTGATAATTATACAGTAATTACAGGCCACTCTTGCCAGAAATGTACACTGACATACAACTACCTTCCTGTAATCTGGTCTCTGTTTTACTTTCAGTGTAGACTGACGAATGTGACTAGGCTTGTACAGCCAGTACAATGGCTCCAACTCCACTACCACAGGCAGGGATATTATTCCACTAGATCAGGTTGCTGAAAGCCTCGTTCAACCCGACCTTGAATGTTTCCAGGGACAAGGCATGCACCAGCTCTCTGGGCAACCTGTTCCAGTGCCTCACCACCCTCACAGTAAAGATTTTATTCTTTAGATGTAATCTACATCTACCATCTTTCAGTTTAAAACCATTATCCCTTGTCCTGTCACAAAAGGCCCTGGTAAAAATTTTCTCCCCATCTTTCCTGTAGGCCCCCTTTAGGTACTGGAAGGCCATTATAAGGTCTCCCTGGAGCCTTCTCTTCTGCAGGCTGAACAGCCCCAACTCTCTCAGCCTGTCCTCACAGAAGAGGTGCTCCAGCCCTCTGATCATCTTTGTGGCCCTCATCTGGACTGGCTCTCCAATTGGTCCATGTCCTTCTTATGGTGGGGGCTCCAGAGCTGGATGCAGTACTCCAGGTGGGGTCTTACGAGAGTGGAGTAGAGGGGCAGAATCACCTCCCTTGACCTGCTGGCCACGCTTCTTTTGATGCAGCCCAGGATGCGGTTGGCTTTATGGGCTTCAAGCACACATTGTCATGGTTAAGCCCTAAGTATAGTGAAATCAATTGCCTGCTAACTTGGGATGTTCTACATGTTTACTGGAGCTCCTGTGGATGTTCTCCATATATTTTCTGACCTGTAGGGAACAGAGGGCAAACACCCAGATGCTGGGATCTTTCCTCCTGCCAGCCTGTAAACGATATAGTACAACAGCATCATTGAAAACATATTTGCCACGTACAAGTCTGTACAGACCTTTCTTCAGCTTGACAGACAGGCAGCATAATGCTGTGTTATTTCAAAACAACAACAAAAGACAGAAAAGCAGCAGACTCTATTTTGGTATCAAGACTCAAAGCAATAAAGATGGTGGCCACTGCAGAAGTATTTGAAAGGCAAGGGAAATATTTTTTTTTCCCCTCAGTTAAAAAGGAAAAAGAAAATAACATACTTCAAATTCAGTACTCAGAATCAATAAAATTTCAATTTGTTGCTTTTGTATTGCACAGACTATGACAGCTCACTTCACGGCTGCAACACCCAACAAGTATAGAAGACCTGAATAGGACTAGTAGGTTGTTATTGCACTGAGGTGGACAGGGACACTGCTGATGGCACTGCTTTTCTACTCACAGATGCCAGAGATTCTCTATGATAATCTCCATTTCATATCCATTTTGGGTGGAGCATGTCCCCAGGGTCTATGCATCACTGAAATAATTAGGCCTGCTTCCCCCTTGGGCCCTATTTTCACTCTCTCATTAGGATACATTTCAGGATACTCTTAGGACACACTTCACTATATAACAAAACAGTTTGTAAAAGGGTTTGTAATTTTATTGTAAACAGGAGAAACAAAACCATTTAAGAAAACGCCTCACTTTCCAGCTACTGGAACATCTACAGAACAGCACAGTAACTTTTAGTTAAGCTTCGGAGGGAAATTCAGCATTTCAGAACAGCATGTCTTTCTCTTTTAAAGGACACAAAAAATTTACATGGTTTAAAGGCAACATAAGCAGGACTCTCTCAAATCCTAAACAATGCTCCAAGGAACTAGAAGGAATACGCTTGAAAGAGCCCACTACTCCCACCGATACTTAAGAGAATTGACTTCTCTTTGCTTTTCCCTCTTACTTTATTCCTCTTACATACACAGTCACTTTTAGTTTTTGTGCCTTTTTTTTTATTTTAAGTCGTTCCATGCCATCAAGCAGCACTGTGAGGCTTAGCACTAGGTGTCATGCTGCCCTCCACTCAGCCAGGTGCACCATGGACGCAGAGGGGAAGCCCAAGCAAGGCGGCTGTGTGAACACTGCCTTGGACACTGGCTAGCTGCAAGAGTGCATTCTGGCTGCTACGTGCCAAAACGATATGTTTTCACTCAGGCTCTTCCCACTTTGTTTACAGAAAGAGAAAACAGTCTAGCAGGGCAAAAGCTGCAAAAATTTTTTATTAGGTCAGATTTTGATTACAAGAGTTTTCTCCATTCCAGTGGCATTCTCTCCTTCCCAAGCATCTCTCTTCTTATCAGCCTAGACTTTACAGTGGAAAACAAATATGAGGCAACTAGATTTCCAAGCAAGCTCAACAATGATATGGTAAATCAGACAGACAGCACTACTGTATTATCTTTTCTCACAAAACTGTGCAAAGCTTCTTCTCTCCCCTATCTAGAAGGAAACTCCTTTTCTATGTGATATTTATCATATTTACTGTATAAACTTTGAAATACTACTCTTCTAATTAAAAGCTTAAAAGTTTAAAACACTATTGGGTTCACCTCAGGAAAAAAATCCACACTATGGAATTTCTGTTTCTTAGACTACTATTATTTCAGTGGCAAAAATCCTTCAAGACTCAGACATATATTTGTTTAAACCAAATTACAACAGCTGAAAGAATCTTCCATACAACTTACTTATAAGTAATTTCTAAAATTTATGAAACACAGTCAGTAAATGCAAAAAAGGCTCAGGAATAAGGGGACATTAAATCAGGAAGAAACAGGAACAAAGATTCATATGACAATCTTACATACTCACTTGAAACTAATTATTCTCTCCACAGCTTTCCCTGATTTTGTTAGATGACTGTACAAAATGGTTGCAGAGCAGTAACGTGGTAGTGTGGCATGATGTGGCTAGTCAGCAGGCAGTTTAAAATACAAGTATTGCACTATACCTGCTCTTCTAATGAAAGGAGAGAAAAAGTATTCTACCTTTTTAACTATATCAAGAACAACCATGTACAAAATGTCTAAAAAAATTTTTCTTTCACATAAAGCAAGTAAGGAAAAAGAAAAAGGTCTTCTGAGATTTAAGCCTTGGAGTTTTCCCCAGTTAGCCGTTACATTATGTTAACACTTCATTTGTTCAGAGCTTTAACATTACTATTACTGCAAATAAAATTCCTAAGCTACTGTCTGATGACAACAGCATAAAACTCTTAGCAGTTTTATGCATATGAACTGGCTGCAACCTTAATGAGGACTACAAGCCTGCATTACAATTCTGTGTATTTTAAGCAAAGCTGTATTACTAGAGGGAGGCCTAGATTCTTTCAGGCTCAGAATAAAAAGCTGCCCTGTTAGGTAACAAATGCTATAATTTTCTTGCAAAAGGAGAGAAAAAAAACCCACAATCACAATCAATTTTAAATAAAGAATTAATAAATGCAAATTTCAAGAGGAACTACATATTTCATAGCATTATCTCCTACCTACTTCACAAACAACAAACAAGCCAAATAATGGGTGTAGTAAGCTCATCTGATTAAATATATTCCTCTAAAATCAATACTTACTAAATGATTTCTAGACAGAAAAATAATTGATCAATCTATTTAAAATCTTTCCTTTATTCAGCATGTTAATAACAAAAAAAAAAAAAAAAAAAAAAAAAAAAGCGCAATAATCTTTTTAGAAGTACCAAAGTCTTCCTCCTCTGCTCCTCTTCAAAAGAAATCTTGGTAAGGTTTTCCTTGTCAGAAAATCTTGGGATTGAGAGTCTGAAAAGAAATATGACAAAGCCTGGAAATGGGGCAGAGGGGCTTGGATGAACCTAGATAAAAGAAAACAAAGGAACAAGGTCTACAAAATTTTACTTTCACAGCTCAGTACTCAATGGTAACTGAAATTAAAACCCCTTATCCTCTTATCCTTATGTCAGGATACAGTGGCTGTTTTCTTGGAAAATAAATCTGTACCTACCCTTAGATGTCTTCTACAGAATTAAACACTAAATATTTACTTTTGTACTGCTCTTCTGCTAATTAAGATATTAGGTGAACCATTGAGAACTATTTTAAAACCACTTTGATGGTTTTTAAATACTTCCCCGGTACACACATCTTGAAAATAACTGTTATTTAGCTAAAACATTTCACCACCAGAAAAGGCATTCGGCTCACAGAATAACTGTAAGAACATTCACCTCACATTCCTAACTGTAAGAACTCTTTAACAGTTACTGGTGATTCCCCGCCAATTCTCCTTGTCATGTTCCCCATGACAAAATATTTTTCCTTTAAGATTTTCCTGGCCTTTTTGGTTAAGAGGAAGAAGATGCTTACATTAATTTAGTGCTAATCAGTTTTAGAACAAAGATAACCTGACAGTTATCTACTCCCATATGCCTTTCAGGTTTTTTTTTTTGTTCCCTATATCTGTACCCCATTTTGAAAACGGATCAGCACCTACTGCATGCAGAAGGCTAATGCCAAAAACAAATTTCCAATGAATTAATTAACATTCTTCAACATCATCTTGTCTTTTGCCATTGATGCAAATACAAAACGAAATAAAGACATCCCCACCAATAATGGGCTTCATACATGCCTGCTTACTAATTACCTATATCATACCACCTGTTCCTCCAGCTGATTCACGCCACCATTTAAAACACCAAACACAACAAAGAATGTTTACCCCATACAACTAAGTGCAACGTAAACATCCCTCAGTAACAGTTAACTGAAGCTGGTACACTCACACAGCAAAAGGCATCTTCCAAAGACACTGACCCACGTCTGGAAGTTATCTAGAGGCAAGACAGTCCTGAGTTAATATGTAACCTGACCTTGGAAGGCATAGCTGGTTTGTACTGTGCACCTGTCAGGGTGCTGCTCTGTCAGCCTCAAAACAGAGCTCTGCCTTTATCTGCAGTCATGCAGCTTCGTGAATAAAACATAATCAGAAGCAGATCAAGAGTCACTGATTGCAAATGGCGTAAAAAAAATACTGTGGTACGGAACAATATGTGCCAATTTTAAAAGGGTATTCCTATTTATTCCGTCAGCCTCAAGAAGATTAAGTGTCAACAACAACAACAGACTAGAACAAGTTACCTCTTCTAATAACTACTGTAACTGACACATTCAACTTTCAAAAGCATAACTCAGTTTATAAAAACCAACCAAACAAACTTGAGACAGGAGGACAAGCTGATGTTTAGAATCACAGTCTCTAATATTTTTCTGATTCGCAACCCACCTCATCCGAACACCTACCTCTGCCTGTGATCTCACTAGTGATACCTCCTCTAAGTATTAACTGCACCATTTAAAGCCTCATACGTGACTGAAACTGGCACGCAGAAGGTGTAAAGAATCTCTGTGACATGGGTTCACAATGGTGACAATTTAGGACAACTGCCCTCTTGGAATCCTGACTGTCTTGAATATAGCCTGTAAGGCATTCAGAGCTCAAGCAAATATGCTGAAATAACCACCATGGGAGTACAATTCCAGGCACAGAATAGGAGATCTACTTTAATTGCACTACAGCAACCTTTAGAGAAATCACATACTTCAAGAAACAAATCTTTATTTAGATAGATATTATACTAGAAGTGTTTTAAGTCCAATAAATTTATTTCTCAGTTATACAGTAGTATCTCTAAAGGTATTAAAGAGTTTCTTTTCCACTATAAACAGGCACAGTTTCTTTAACTTCATATCAGCAAGTATTAATCTAAGTCTACTGTGGTAAATCACTGCAGCTTAGACACTGCTGTAACAAAGCACGAGGCTTACAAGTAAGATAGGATACAAAGAATACAATGGCAGTGTATAGGCTACTTCCTTTTACTTTTAAAGGACTCATAGCATTTCATAATACCTCATACAGCTAGTTGTAAATTTATTTCGCACTGCTGGTGTCTGCTCAGCTTGACATTTAATGAGTCAGTGCATCTCCTTCTTTATACAAAAACATCTTGGAGGGGAAGGGCCTGGTGTAAAGTTACCAGATTTGCAGAAAGAGAAGGCCACACTTGCTTTCTCACTTTGCAAATCCTTTTCTTTTCTAATTACAATATTAATTTACTTTTACCCTATTTTTACTAATTTTATGTCCACACATTTCTGAGAGCATCATTACATTTCAACTATAGCTTTACATAAATAAAGCTTTAAAAGAATAAGCTATCATAAAATTATCATTGTGATGATATACGACTTTTGACCACTTATATTTAAATTAAAACAAAAAAAGAGGATTGAAAAACACAATATCCTCTGCATTGAAAAGCCCAATATACTCAGAGCACTATTTTTTAAAGAATAAGTGGGTGCAGTACAGCAATAAATACAAGCAGCAATCAGTCTGTATGACTTTGAGACACAAGCTTCCTTCATTTTGCACCGAGGATTAAACTAAGATGTTAAATCCAATGTCTAAATATTTAGCAGCTAATGCAAAGCATCAACAAATGTAAATTTAAAAAATAAAGTTTGTTTCCTGAAAACTTAAATCTTTTAATAATGAGAAAGAAAAAGATACCAGCAAATTAAGAGTTTCTTATCCATAGATATCTAAAGAAACTAGCCTTCTATTTACAAGTGACAATTTGAAAATAGGGAAATTAAGAAATTGCAGTCATTGACCGATACATATGTAAGATTTGTTACATTTTAATGAACAAGTCAGATGTATTTTATCTCTTTAAGCAGTGGTGAAAGGCAGCAGGGAAGAAAGAAACAAAAGATGCAGACAAATCTTAAATCATCACTAATCTTTACTGCCTTATCTCAGCACCCTATAATTAGCCACACAGCCCGTAATTTTCAGCCATCTCCTGCTGCTGCTTCCGAAGCAGCAGAAATATATTGTTTTATTACTTTATTATATTTTAATTATATCTGATACATGTGAAGTAGTTTTTCCACTTCAGGAATGCTTTTTTGTTTGTTTCACAAATGTTTTTAACATATTATTTGCCAAATATTTAACCAGACAACAAAGTCTTACTTCCTTTCTACTCAGAAATGCACAGCTACTGTGCACCATAGAGTGCCCAAGTATTAAAACCAGAACATAAAACTAAAGATTGAAGAATTCTAGATTTGAACCAAAAAAAATTGAAACATCTTTCCATTAAATATTCCCTGCATATGTTTGAACCTATTATCACTCTGTCTGCACCAACACTGCCTTACACTTATTTTATATTGTGCTACTTTGGAAATCAAATAAACAGACCTCCCTTTAGGAAAATTAAGTTCCTAATAGAGCATTTCTGCTACAGTTTTGAAAGCCAGTGTAGGGTCCAGGGCATATTTGGAACATTCTGTACGTGTGACAGTGTGAAATGAATGGAAAGCCTCTCTCTAGTGTGCAGTCTTTAGCTGTCAGAAGAACCTGGCATACAAGCAGCTGGCACTGAAATGATCAGGCTATCATGACCTCAGTGCAGATGGTTTGCTTTCCAGATGTCTATTACACTAAACAGTTGCAATTTGTTTTTTAGATAAAAAGAACCTGATCCTACAGACACATGCAGACATAATGCCACCCATGGTACTTCCAGGAAAACTGGCACCCGAAGTCAATGATAATAAATGACAGAGGCAAAATTACTAGTACACATTTTTACAGGATAAGGATTCATGCCTGACTCACTCAAAATTACATACCTAAACACAGATGGACGCAAGATTTTCAAGTTGCACTTTCAGATGCAGAGATCTTAATTAATTTCTAGATAGCATGTAAGATTACTGGAAGAAAATAACTTATGTTTAGATTTACTTATCTCAAGATCCAAATATATTTGTACACAGCTTCAGTTTCCTCTGCAGATTAAATAAATTAAAATTCTCCCACAGGAAATTCAAGACAGAACAGGACAAGATCATAAATCCAACAGAGCTAGCAATGGGACACTTACAAAGCTACCACAAATATGTGCAAGTGTCCTATGACAGTAGGATTATGACACTACTATTAAACAGAAATCCTTCCATGGATTAAAAAACTAATTCAGTCACCTGTAATACACAGAAAAAAACGCTACTGGCTTTTGGGCCATAGAAGAGAGCAGTGCAAGTCCACTGCACTAAATGCATTGCTGAGTACAACTTCTGCCAGCTATGAAAACATCTCAGTGATCCCAGTTTTCAGTTACCATTTTGTTGCCTTTACTGTATACACTGATCCCTCTACTTGGCTTTGGTTGAAGAAAAGGGACAGGTAGGAGCTGATTCAGGCTCCCATGAAGTCAATAATAACCTTTCCACTAATACCACTGCCATTTAAATAAAACCCTTTTGGCATCTATCCACTCATTTTCTCTATACATGCAATTTTGGTAATTGGGCAACACAATCCCACACCCCTACAAACCTCAGAAACCTCCCTTCTCTCCCCCAAAACAAACCTAGAAAAGTCTTCTGGTTTTATTTAGTGAGGGGGGCTATGGTGGCAGCTTCTGTAAGAAGCTGCTAGAAGTTGTTCCCCTTTGTCCAGTGGACTCGGCCGGGCTTAGGGCTGACCCGCTGCTGGCCACAGCCGAGCCAATTGGTAGCAGAATGTTCCCTGATAACGCCTCTGCGATAACGTATTTAAGAAGGGGAAAAACAACAACAAAAAAAGATGTGAAGGAGTTGAGCGGGGGAAGAAAGTGGAAGGCGGGAGCCTTGTGGGCTTTGCGGCCCTCACCCTCTGGCCTCCCGCCAGGTGGCCGACTGAGCCTGACTTGGCCCGGCCCGGCTGCAAGAAGTGGAGAGGAGATGAGATGTGAAGAGAACCTGAGAGGCGTCTGCCTGAGCTGATGGTGAAGAATGTCTTGTGAGAGGAATGGCTGCAGACACCAAGGTCAGTAAAGAAGGAGGGGGAGCAGTAATGCTGCTCCCAGCAGAGATTCCCCTGCAGCCCGTGGTGCAGCCCATGGTGGAGCAGGTTGTCCCCCTGCAGCCCATGGAGGCCCACGGAGGAGCAGAGATCCACCTGCAGCCCGGGGAGGACCCCATGTCGGGGCAGGGGGATGCCCGAAGGAGGCTGTGGCCCATGGAACGCCCAGGCTGGGGCAGCCAGCTCCTGAGGGACTGCACCCTGTGGAAGAAATGACCCGCGCTGGAGCAGTTTCACGAAGGACTGCAGCCCATGGGTGGGACCCCACGATGGAGCAGAGGAGGAATGAGAGTTGTTCTTCCTCGAGGAGGATGCAGCAGCGTGAAGCGACGTGTGATGAACTGACCATAACCCTCATTCCCTCTTCCCTCCCTGTGCCACTTGGGGCCCAGGGGGAAGGTGGTAGAGACAATGTTAAGCCCGGGAAGAGGGAAGGGCGGGGGGAGGTTATTTTGTTCTCTGTTTCATTATCCTGCTTTGTTTTTAGTAATAAATGAATAGTTTTCCCCAAGTCGTCTGTTTTGCCTTTAACGGTAACGTTAAGGATTTCTCCCTATCCTCATCTCAAACCTTGAGCCTTTTTTCTCGTCTTATCTCTCCCTATTCTCTCAGAGGGTGGGGGGAGTGAGAGAGGACTGCGTAGTCTGGTCCCCATTAGGGCTTAACTACGACATACTTTTAAAAACCTTTTCCTTAATTATTAATTAAACAGAGTATCCATTGGTCAGTAAATTTAAGTGAAAGCAGACAATTTCTATCCTTTCGCTCCTGCTCTTTGGGACTGACCTTTTCATCCTGTTGTATTCTTGTTTGTGAATGGACTTCTTGCAAACTTCAGTCATTTAGGTTCATGGTTTTTAAATTTTGATGCAGTCACTTCAGGCTATGTCCACTAAGTCTGTTTTGCTTAGACAAAAAACTTCCTACAAATTTTATCTTTTCTGGTAGTATCTATCAGATAGAGTGCAGATCATTATGAATGAACTGAGACATAGGTGAAAAGACAATTTCATGTGTGTGCTGAGAGACAGTGTGAGCTAGAAATGAATTGATTCACTCCTGTATCATTGTACATTCAGAGTATTTTGCTTTTGCAGCTAGCTTAAATGTTTTCTTAGCACTGATTATTCTAAATAGCCGATTGCAGTATATATATGTTTTTAAAAGTTCAGGTGGATGAAAAGCTTTAATTTGGGAAATTTAAAAAGACATGTGCTTCAGTTCAGACTTTTAGAAGTCTCTGTGCCAACCACTTTGCAAATCCCTGAAATGCTTTGGCAAACTGTAGTAAGCCCAGATAGCTAGGGAACTGCAGCACATGGTGTACAAAGAGTACACCGGAGGAGCTGGCTCTGTTCAGCCTGGGGAACAGAAGGCTGAGTGTGCCTTCCCTTAAAGAGACAATTGACAGATTGCAGGGAGCCCAGTTGTCCACCTCCAGTTTGTTCACAAGCCTAAATTATGGAAGAGGCTACAAATATGAATGAGTGTGCAGATGTAGAAGTGTGCCAGCCCAGGTGGGACATATTCCCTTTCCTGATGACCTTTTTTGCCTGATTAAACTTTGCTTTGGTTGATGTGTGGAACATCATAGAGTGGTCTTTCCCTCTCTTCAACTTCTCATTGCAGCACATGCTGTGAAGTGAAAGGTTTAAAAAAATGCTCTGGTTGCCTGTGTGGTCTGTCTACGTATGCCTTCTCACTCTGGTCCTTCAAATGTTGCTAGCAGAATAACATAGCTCAGGAGTGTGAAATTAGCTTTCTACTGAGCTTTTAATAATTTATTATGTCTTTTGCTTTTCAAGGTGTGTATTCCCCTTCATTCTGGCTTTCCTTCAGTTTTTTTTCTCTTGGACACTTTTAAGTATATTGTAGTGTATCTCTTTTCTGTGTTACTGACAGTTTATGAACTTTTGCTTTTAGTTCTTTTTTTTTTTGTTTCTGTTTTGCCTTAAACCTTTTTACTTTTTCTAGTTCTAGTGGTTCTTTTGTTTTGTTTTATCATTTATCTCCAGCAGAATAAATGTGCATGGGAGAAGTGTAATAAACACTTGTTTTCAGCAAGGTGGACTAAAATGCAAGAAAGAATGGTCCAGGGATATTAAGTCCTTGAGCTTTACTGCTTGAGTGATGAATATATATATGTAACAGAAAACCCCTGTAATTTAAAAGCTTTACCTGTTGTAGCCCATGTCCACAGCTGCCATTTGCATGAATTTCCCTTTCAGACCTCTTTCAGGTTTCTGAACGTGATAATGTGCACCTTGCTTGATGTGCTCACACAGTTGCCCGCTGACAGCTGCAAGTCTGATAATGAGACAGTGTGTACTGATGTACTGCACCACTTCAGCCTCTCATACTGGATCCCTCTCCTCAAGGAGGACAGTACACAAGCTTGCCCTCTTCTGCTCCTGTTCCTAGCTCTGAAGTATTTATATGTTCTTCATTGTCTGAAAAATTGCATTATTTTTCCTCACATTTGAGGTTTATTGACAGTTGTCATATGCGGTGTGGTACATAGTGTATGTTTACTGGAAAAAGCTAGTTTACTTCTCGCCATTGAGTCAGTGTAATTGATCCCTGACTCTTTACCCTGTCACTTCATTTGCCAGAGCAGCATCTCCAGAGGTTATCAGGACATTGGCACATAGGATTACACAAACAAGTTTTTTTAAAAAAATAATTTAAGATCTCATTAAGATCCAGGTAAAAATTAATTTAGTCAGTCCTCTTTTTCTTCTGAGGACAGGGAAAATTCAAGAAACTATGGATTGTAGGTGGGATGGGAACTGCAGGTCACTGGAAAATCAGCTCAAGAAACAAACTAGAATGTTAGAGAAAATGTATTTTCACCACGTTGTGTACTTCAGATACATGCTTATGTACATTGTTAATCAAAAGAGACATCTACTACTTTATATGGTTTTGGTTTTAACTGCTAAAAGTTTTCTAAAGTATTTTTTTCCCTTCAGCTGATGGAGTCTGTGTGTTTAAATGCTTGGTTAACAGAGACACTGAATACTGTCGTGTGGGAAAACAGTCTGTGTTAATTATGCTGGGATACAACAGTGCCTTGCTCCAGTTCAAGTCAGAAGCTGGTAAGTACATCTCACATTTGTGAGTATCTTCTCCTTCCTATCATGTTAGTGTATTGGCAAAGTTCACTTTAAAATACGTTGTCTTCTACCCCTGTTTCCTGTTGGCTATTTAAATATTACATTTTGTTATGATGATCTGTGCAACTTAATTTGCCTCTAGCCCCCTCCAGCTGCCTTTTGTGGAGCATTCATGTAGTGGACATAACATTTTTGCATAACAAGTGTAGATTAATCTTCTGAAGAAAGCAAATGCAGATAACACATCCATATGACTTAACTTCTTAAACTCTAACTGGTAAATGTAATGCTTTGGGTGGGCAATCTGCCACTTGTTGCTCCCCATTCAGAAATTGACTTGCAGATCTGTTTATCTGTGTAGTTAATTGAGGTAGTTTAACATACGTCTGCAGTTCTTAGGATTGATGTTTTGTGTGTAGTGATGCTGAGAAAGAAACTCACTCTGTTGTAGAAACGTGACTGTATTTTAGTAGATTGTTGAGATCTGTATTTTCATAGTTCCACCTGGCTTATGTTTTTCTAAGTTCAACAGCTGAGGCTTTTTAATATGTGCTCTCCTCATGTCCTCATATTCTCTTTTGGAAAAGCATTCTTAGGTTTTATACAAGGAAATTCAGGAGGCTTCCTGTTTATTCTGAGTAGTGTGCAGCATGGCTACAACTCATTTTGAAATTGTGTAGCTATAGGTAACATAGAGCTTCCTTTTTAGCAATAGCCACGAGTTCTTATATAGCGGCCTACAAGGAGGCTTACTGATTTCCAGGAGGCCATTACAGTTATTACCATTTTATATTGTCTGGAAACTGAGGCATGGAGCAATTAGATTTTATTTTTGGCAGCTTATTTAAAGACATACATGTTTCAAAGCATCAGGGGCTGAGAATTTGGATCCAGATGGGTTTGTTTGTGCAATGAGTTTCTAGTCCTCTGTCATGTAGACACAATACATGAACTCTTGAGTCGCACTCTAGTAGAAAATACAGGTTTTAGATTAACCTGATTTTTGCAGCTGGGTGCCAGATCTTGGTGGCCTTTGAAGTCCTACATGGTTACAGCGTTTCATCTGTATCTATCGAGAACTATTCACATTTTCAAACTCTTACCTTACTAAAACAATATGAGGATAAGAATGGCTGTGAGTGTCTGATATTTTTTTTTAATCTATATATCTGAGTGTTAGAATTCAGTGTTGTACTACCATTAACCTATTTCTCTTAAGACTGCAGTACAATGTTGTCTCTTACAGAGACATTATAACTGAAGCGATAATTGAGAATAGGTTGTTTAGTAATTTATTAGCTCACTGCTGAGATAATTAATAACTAATATTTAATGAGTCAAGCAAGTTTTTCAATACTCTCTGGTCTGTAATCCCTACCATGTCTTGAACACCTAGGAAAGTTCTGATTCCAAAAGACACTGATAGTTTGGGATCCCAAGGCAAAAGAAGTTTCTCTTAGTGCTCTTACCCACCTTTACAAACAAGTATTTGAAAAAAATCCAGCTAATTTATGTATGGTTTGGTATTTTTCCTGAGAGGAGTGCCTTGAAGATTAAGTGGTAAATTCAGCCCTCACTAAAGCTATATTCCTTGGTGATTTGTGTTTAGTTTATTTATGTAGCTACATATCGTGAAATAGATAAGAACAGTCTAGATAAGTCTCTTAATTTATTGCTTGTTAACATGACAAAACATGTTTTCTATATTTTTTCCACCTTTAAAACTCAGAGGAAAATAAATTGAAATGGCCTGTTAGTCCATGCAACAACTCACTGATAAAATTACAGGAATGTAATGGATTGGTCAATGTAAAGTCTCTTCAGATTAAATGACAAACCTGTTGCTGTCAAATGGAATGTGTTAGGTGCTGTGTTAAGCTGAAAGTTACTTGTACCTTATAGCAGCCTTCCAGTACCTAAAGGGTGCCTACAAGAAAGCTGTAGAGAGAATTTTGACAAGGACGTGTAGTGATAGGACAGGGGAAAATGGTTTTAAACTGAAAGAGAGTAGATTTAGATCAGATATAAGGAAGAAATTCTTTACTGTGAGGGTGGTGAGGCACCGGAACAGGTTGCCCAGAGAAGTTGTGGATGCCCTGTCCCTGGAAGTGTTCAAGGCTAGGTTGGATGGGGCTTTGAGTGACCTTATCTAGTGAAAAGTGTCCCTGTCCATAGCAGGGGGGTTGGAACTAGAAGATCTTTAAGATCCCTTCCAACCCAAACCATTCTATGATTCTATGATATGATTCTCTTTCCCCACACCATAGGAATAGCTTGCTGGTGTCTTCTTCTACGTGTTGAAGATGCTAACCTGTTGTTGTTTGCGGTGTACAGGTGTAGGTGATACTCCCAGTTTTATGTATTTGCAAATGTGTATGTGTGTATAATAAATAAAAATAATTATATTAGTAAAAAATTAACTGAAAACTATTTTTTCATATGTTAAAAGTGTTAGTTATGAAAATGGACTGTAAAATGCTTAGTTTTTTAAGTCCTCTTTCTTTTAGGAAGGTAGAGGAAGAGGAGGAGTGAGGAATGGAGGGAGAGAGAAATTCATGCCCTGCTTGTGTCCACATAGAGAATTGCTGTTCTGGTTCCAGCATTTAGACAGTCATAAATCATAGACCGTATCTTTCATTTCCTGCTGAACATGTGTTAAACATCTGAGTAGGCAATAAAAATGAAAGTTTAGTAGTCTACAGGCTTTTCTTTCAAAAACAAAGATCATTTATCTGTAACAGACCAACCAACTAGTCTGTAACTCATCTGTGTAGGACTTGGTATGTAGCTCTCTACTCCTTGGTGGAAATGGCCTGTTTAATTTAGCACGGAATTAGTTCATGAGCATAGGATGAATTGTTCTTTCAGGCTTGTGTTAGAATGCTGGTTCTTTTCTTCACTTTCGAACCTAGTCTCCAGCCACTTTCACAGTGCATCCAGACATTGGACATGCCAATGATTGGTGACTGTAAATGTTGTTTTACTAGCACAACTCACCTTGAAAGTTGTCAGCCAGCTGTAATAGCTGTGGCATTTATACAGAAGCACAATACAGGTGGAAAAAACCTGTTATTTACAGTTTTCCATTATTTATAGCATATAGTACTTGTGGACCTCCACATACAGAACTGAGCTAGAGAAATATAAGTATGTGTGTCTGTAAAGAGAGAGATACATATGTAAAATATATTAAAGGCATACGTTGAATTTTATATGTGTAAATGTACATGCTGTTACTGCAGTATAATTCAAGCAAAGGAACATCATATGTCTTATGGTGATTTTTTTTTTTCCCTAGATTAGCGTTTCTCTTAATGGCATATGGATTTAATGATGGATTCCATTAGTAAGTCACACAGTCCAGAAGGAACGAGTTTGTAGAATAGAACAATTGGTGCTGGGCCCTGGTGTGCAAACTGTACTCATTTGGGAACAAGGCGAGAATGGAGGATGTGTTTGAGCTAGATCTAGTCTGGTTAGGTAGACTAAATGACCATTGACTGTTGAAGTTTATTCCTGGAGTGCATATTTTGGTTTAATTTCATCCAGATGGATTCCAGTTAGCGTATACTGAGACCACTCAGTTATGCAAACCAAAGCACTGTAAGCAAGGACAACTAATTGATACACATTAAAACTCACAGGTTGCAAGAAGCTGTTCATTGGGTTAAATCTAAGAACTTGTGTCAAATAATAAATTCTATGAAGTAAAGGACCAAATGACTCTCTGGTTGCTTGCTAGTTTCTCTTTAAAGTAGTGATTGTATTTTCCAGAAAAGCAAAAAAAGAGAAGAGTTTATTTACCTGAATCTTGTTTTATTTGAGTTAATTTAGAAGTGGTTAAATTCACAAATGTCTATAATCTTGTATCTTGAAACCCTTGCAGTTTTATTGTGTAAGCATTGAGGTGCAACATGTTGAGAGGAGAACTTGTTCAATGTATTGACCGTAATTGTACCTCTGCAATTCACAATGATCATGAGGTCCAGCATTTGCTAGTCTCAAAAGAGCAGTACGAGGTTCTACTACTGGAGTAACTTTAAAAAAAAACAGAAAAGTTTTCACTTTTAAGCCATACTACACACACAATTGTAATCCCTAATTTCACACCTCTGGGGCAGAAACTTTGGTTCTTTGTCATACTCCAGTTTCTTAATTACTCCACTGTCACAAAGTGGCGCTAAGCTTTATAGGTGCTTTCCCTGAGTTAATTCATTTGTGTGGCTATCCCAAACACTGAGTGGGCTTTGGGAGTATGCGGCAATCAGTTTGAACTGTTCATCTTCAACAGAATATGTGTGTGATAACAATTTTCCAGGTTATAGTTGGAGCTGGGTACTGTGACGTGCAAGAACAAATACCCATGATGTGGTTTTGGAGACTGCTGGTCTGTTTGCAAATCTTAACAGAGACTTTGCCACCGACCGTGCCTTCTACTGTGTCCTTATCCATTAGTCTTGCTGTTCAGACCTCTGCCACTGTCTCACTCTGTGGTTTTCTGTGCCACTGCTTTTCTTGATCCAACTACAGGCAGCCATTCACAAGTTTTGTAGTGTTTTGAGCTGCCTCACCGTGTTCACAGTGGTAGGATCTAAAACGAAGCTCAAGAGCTTATAACTTCTAGCACTATTTTCAGTATGTTTTGTGTTCCAGGCTATCCTTGAACATTTCTGTGGGAATAGTTTTAGTATTAGCATTTTAAAATATTGATTGATTCTGACGCCTGGGAGGACAAAATAAAGGGGATTGGAAAAAGTTCAATTACTTCTTCCAGGTTTTTGAGTAACTCATAACATTCTGGTATTTTCATTGGAATTATTC